>KQ965749.1:375504-490596 GCA_001574975.1 Gonapodya prolifera JEL478 | reverse complement strand
CTCTATTTATGATATACTTGCTACTATGCATTAAGTTCTCATTCCCAAAAATACTCGCCACATCACATTTGTATTGCCCACAACTCCGCCAATACTTTATCAAGACATGATTTCGTAATTTTTCCACATTATCTGATATCAGCGCGTTCTTTTGATACCACACTTGCTACTATGCATTAAGTTCTCATTCCCGAAAATACCCACCACATCACATTTGTATTGCCCACTGCACCACCAATACATCTCGAATCCATGTCTTTGGAATTTTCCCACATTCTCCTATATAAGGGCTATCTGTTGGTACCACACTTCAAGCTGGGCATGAAGTTCTCATTCCCAAAAATACCCACTACATCACATTTAAATTGCCCACCACACCACCAATACATCTCCAATCCATGTTTNTGGAATTTTCCCACACTCTCCTATATCAGGGCTATCTGTTGGTACCACATTTGGAGCTGGGCATTAAGTTCTCATTCCCGAAAATCCCCCACCCTCACCCAGCGTCCTATTGCACCCTAACCCTAACCCTAACCCTTACTGAAGCTGCAAGGCAGGCAGCATAGCTGAGGTGTGTCACCAATGACATTGGTGGAAGAATCAAACCCAATCTGATTCTTTCCAACCGCAAGCCGGCAATTAAATTCACAACCCAACTGGACAACTCTCACAGATGAACAAAACACATTGATGCAAGGGGAATGTGGATTAGGTACTAAGTGCAGTCTGGGAGGTTAGAACCTCAAAACCATGGTCTGGCATGCTACTGGCCAAAGTTCAGGCAATGCCGACAAAACTGAGCAATCCCCCCTTATGCTAGTATGCAATGAAAAACTGTTGCATTCAGGGGGGTGCTGTCAAATGCTTCAGGTGGTCTCCATGCACACCAAAAACATTCCAACAACTTCACTGCACAAGATAGAGAGGACTGAGGTCCTCAAAATGGGTGTGCGAGCTCCTCCCAAGTTTGCTGTGTGCTCACAACAGCCACAGGCGGCAGGTATGGGACCACCTGGTTACAGTGCAGGGATGCCTACCAAGCTACAGATGAACCTTAAAACCATTGTCTGGCATGCTGCTGGCCAAATTTTATGCCATCAAGGCAATAACTGAACAATTCCCACGTATGGTTATATGCACTCCATCCTTCTTAGAGCGTATGTTTTCCTCATAGAAATAAAATTTGGTGTGATTTGGACAATGGGAGACTTGATTTCCTAGAGGCAGGAAGTACACACCCCCAGGACAAAATCCAGCCTTTCTCAGCAGTCTTCAAGCCCTGGGATGCTTTCCATTGAAGTTCCATCCTATGATTTCCTTCTAGAAATAAGCTTTGGTGCAATTCTGAAGTGGTACTTTTGTCCAGTTGCAGTGATGTATACCTTTTACACTTCCAAACATCACCATTCCAGGACTCGTTCATGTAAAGTGCAGGCTTAAGAAAGTTTGAAAACATTTAACAGTTCATATTTGAGATCACTGGAGTTGCACATTGAGCCATCTTGCACACATGTTTCTTCTTTCCAGTTTCAAACCTCCTCAAACACTCTGGTCCTTTTGAAAGATGAGAGTGAGTGTGGGATTGCAGGCTGCCATGCCAAAGAAGCCCACGTATGGCTTGGAGTCATGTGACCAGCTTTTCTGAACACAACATGTGCAAAACTGGGCACAATTTTGGTTCTCTGCAACTAACTGCCCAAATCCACATTTGAGATAAGGCATTAAATTCCTGGCTGTGCACTATTGAAGTGGACCAAAGGTATCCTTTGGACTTTCTTTTATTGCAAGTGTTCCCACTGGGAAATGAGCAAGACATTCATTGTTTCCAGCAGTGTACAGATCACTGTATTGTGCCTCAAAACCCAAGGTCCCATGGAGCACAATGTACAGTGCACTTCATCCTCCCAGGCTCCCCCCAACAGCATCTGTACATCAAATAGTGTGGACCACTTCAATTAACAAGGGGGGCGTCACCTGGGCACCAGTTGCTGCTGCAGGTCAGTATTGCGTCACCAGCAGTCACTGGGTTCTCCATCTTCCATCCTCCTGCTTTCCCTTGCTTCAGTGAAATCAAGTATCAAAACTTCATTTGGGAGTGCAGAGGCAATGGATGTGCCAATACTTAATTCAATATTACAACACCAAGGCCCCAACAGGAACAGCAGGTGGCAATCACGCTGTCTGCTCAACATGTAGCACTGTTGTAGAGTATATCCATGTGAAATAGAGACCAAATGTGACCATACGGTGACCGGATTGCTGCATCCAAAACAGTTGGGTCCGTCCAAATCTGATTTTCCCGGTCGGGAGGTGAGCGATGGTGAACGAGATCAAGTCATCGGGCGACAATTGCATCTGTATCATGTTGATTCGAATTATCTCGGAGTCAAAAGCGCATTCGAAATTACACTATCAATAATTTACATGGTGACAAAGATCAGAACGGGGTGTTTGTGGCTTGCTGCCTGCGAAATTGAAAAGGTGACGCCGGCCGGCCCTACACATGCTTTGGTACAACGCCGGCCGACAATCTCGAGCCAAGTGTGCGGTCACTATTGGACCTGGTCAGCTCGAGGACATGGTCGACACTCAAGACTTGGTTCTCAACTTCGATTCCTCCACGTTCAAAAACTGAACAAAGTGCACGAGGATCACATGTGTCTGAAAGATAATCGGGGCGAAAGTCTTCGGCAAGTGACACGAACCTGTGATGTTTGCTTTGTGTCCGAGGTACTCGCCCTCTTGGATCAAAGACCACACCGCGATCAAGAAGATGACAAGTACGAGAATCAAAAGTCCCGCGTTGATAAAGTGTCCACGAACGAAGAAAGGTCCGTCAGTCTGTTGGTATATTTGTCCACCGATCGCGCCACCTGTGCCAAAGGTGAAGAGACGAGTCAGTATCACGGTTGGAAAAGTGATGCGACAGCAGCACTCACCGATATTGCCGCAAGCGACTGCTCAAGTCATGAGCAATCAAATACAATTCCACGGCGTGTCAGTCGCTATTCGTGAACGCTTCGCGCACGGCGATAATTTACCTGTGAAAGCTGACCTCAGTGCCGTTCGAGACGTTCCTTTGGTCGAAATAGTCGACAAGCCAATAATAATGGGAACGACTTGGCGAAGTACCCGTTTCAGTGTTAGGTTGCATACGTTGATGTATAGAGAAATCTTCTCACCTCCTTCTGCCAACGTCGTCAAAAATATGAGACCATAACGCCCCCCAGGTGACAGCCCGCCTTGAAAGAGCGCAAGGCAAAAGAAGCCGATGATTGGAAGAACGAGACAGCACAATCCGTGCCAAGCCTTCTCCTGGTAGCGGTCCGAGGACCAGTTTCTTTTGACGGGAGTAGCATCGTCATGAAATTGAAGTTCACGGTGCAAAGTCACCCGGGGCTCACATGAACGTGATCCACACCGCGGCTATCATGTATGGTGGAATACTAAGGAGCTGCGCCGTTTCCGATTGAAAGCCCATTTGATGGATGACCTGTTCCGATGAAGACATACCCCGTCATTCCCTGAGTTGCATATCACGTCAAACCCCTTCACTTCGACTCACCAGAGGAAGGAAGTACACCGCCGAGTAAACCGTCGCAAGCTCACACATGAGCGCGAGCGAAAAAGCGTACATTCGCCAATCCTTGAGCGCGTCGACGACCTCCCAGAATTGGATGGTTTTGGCGACGATGGAGGGGCCCGTCGGGGGGAGGCGTCCGATGATGATTTCTTTCTCGCGCACGGTGAGGAATTTGCACGTTTGGGGGTAGTCCTTTTCCGTACGATGAAGGGTCAGAAGAGATCACAATAGCGACGTGGTCGCTGCTTACCGGAAGAAAAAATATTGTTAGAATCCCGACGAGCGTGGATCCGGCTCCTTCCTGGAAAGAAATTGTCCGTTGTATCATGCGACTCGCCTTGAGACAGCGCGGGATCGGTAGCTCGCTCACCAAGATGAACATCCTAATTTCCGTGCGTCGGGATGTGAGCGAAGCAGCGTTGTGATCAGGGTGACAAAGGACTTACCATCGCCAGCCAGAAATGCCTCGGATATCGTCCCTACAGCGATTTTACAAAACGTCAGCTTCGTTATTCGGCAGAGCAGAACGATTCCTCACATTTTCGCCACACCAAATGCAACCAGACCTCCGAACGAAGAGAGTAACGTCGCTCCTGCGAACATATCTGTGGAGAGGTGCATGGGTAAGACAATCACACCAGGGTGAGCAAATTGCATCACGTGGAACTCACATGCCCACCGCGATGAGACTGTAACGACGCGAAAGTGTACGCGTGTTATAAGGAATTGATTGCGAAATTACTTGGGGGCATCAAATCACCTTCGTATTTCTAGTCAGGAATGTAACGTCAGACAAACGATCCAGAAACAGGAAAACAACAACGCTCACCTTGTACCAAAACGTCATGAGCAGGGCGGTACCCGGTGCAAATCCTGCCTCCATACATCCCAGAATGGCGCGAACGGTCAAAATACCAGAGTAGTTCTTGCGCATGCCAATTCAGCGCATTGACGGAACAAACGGGGTATGAAGTAGCGCGGAAGCAAGTGACGGGTGTAGTTGACTCACCTGAGCAGCGGCGGCGCAAGTCTATTTCCACAGTACCGAGCGAGCAACACAAGAATCGGTTGGACCGAGATCGTAATGGCGAGCAACGAGCTGCTCCTCCACACTCACGGCAACGATTCCCCAAGACGTCATGATTCGACCGAGCCAGCGCGAAGGGTTGAAGTAGGTGATGACGAGGTTCTGTCGACGGTGGAAATACAAGTTGGATACAACTCTTTCGGCGGGCATGCACCTCCCCGTGGATGCTTACGCTGGGGATTTCAAAAAGAACGTATCCAACTAATGGGTGATGCCGGGTGCGCCGGAGATTATTAATCGTTTGAACGGGAACTAGGAATGACAATGAAAACTCACAAAAGAAAACTGACACAGCCCAATTGAACTTGTCGCCATCAAGACCAAGTTGCGCGAATATGGTATGCCCTGGGTTCTCTGCGTTCATTATGGCGGCTGAATCAGGTGGCGTTTGTTGTTTCGAGCATCAAATGTTTCCCGGTACACAGAAACGGTTGCTGGACCTTTTAACTTCTGTCACTCGGCGAACAGTCGATCGATGAGAGCTCACCGTAACTGATATTTACACGGTCAATCTTCAAGGGAAACAAATCAGGTTCACTACTTTCAACCCAAACAATGCAAGCCACGTCAACACCCACATTCAACGCCGTATAGCAGAGAATAAGCCACGGGATAAAAACCATATCGACTTTCCTCACTACGCGAGCCTCCTTTGGAATCGATGGAAATCAGAATCGTAAATCCACCGGGACGCCACTTCCGGCGGGGGATTTTCACCTCCTCGGGTGTCCAGTCGGCTCGGTCGACTCGAACGACTCGCAGGTGGCCCACTTGCGGCTGGTAGCTGCTGGCATCGGTGAAGGATGTCGCTGAAGATACGGAGGCGGCAGAGGGACGTCCAGGTGCATTAGGATGTTGTACGAAGCTCCATCGGTCATCCTGCAGCACAACTTCGCCCGTCATGGCGATGTCCGGAAAGCGTCCAGTGTCTCCCAGCTGGGACGTTCTCGCAATCGTCTCCCGGAGTTGGTGCGGTGTGTGGCGCGAAATCCGTTACAGCTGCATCCTAAACTCCCTGGTCCGCCGGTTGCGACCACAGGTGGCTACTTTAACCTTTGTGTGCCGTAATGATTCACAAGGGCTGTTGAACTTGTACTTTGGATCCACGTATCTCGTCCGGTGTCCACTCCAAAACCAATTCCCACTTTTCGACACGCGAAGAAGAGCGACTTGGTTGTGCACAAAAACCTTATTGAAAAATTCCAATGCTTTTGTTCTGAAGCCAGCGAATAGAGATATCTATATGGCTTCTTTGGTTTGGGTGGCCTGTGCAGAAAGGCTTGGTTGATTTTCCGCCGAGGTTTCCGACCCTTTATACATTTACGAACATCAATGGCCGCCGTTGGCAGAATCGCAGTCCGTGGATACTCAGTTGGTCACGTTGGAGGAAAGGTGCGTGCCGCCTTCCAGCGTCGGATTCCGTCGGATGATGCGTCAAACGGGAAGCCGAACACGTGTCGAAGCTTTCCGCCTTCGCGGCTCCGGACGGGACGCCGAACGAAGCTTCATGTACCCTGCGATGAGGTCTGGTGAAAACGGGAGGATTCCACGATGGAGTGTCCCGGATTCAAACCACGATGGTTCCGAGCTGTCAGAGAACGACTTGCTCCCGGCACTCGTTTCGCGCTTCTCCACACTTGAGGGCTCATGTTGTCTGTTCCATTTCTCGATAGGCCGGTGTGAAGGTCGCCGTTCTTGGTGCGGCGGGTGGTATCGGACAGCCCCTCTCCCTCCTCACCAAACTTAACCAGCACGTGTCGGAACTCGCCCTCTACGATATCGTGAACACCCCCGGTGTCGCCGCTGACCTGAGCCACATCAACACTCCCGCCAAGGTACCTTTCCGTTCTCCTATCTCCTGTATCTCCCGCTCTGCTGAAGATTTTCCGTTTTGACAGACCAAGGGCTACAAAGGACCCGACGAGCTCGTTGGTGCCGTCAAGGATGCCGACCTTGTCCTCATCCCTGCCGGTCTTCCCCGGAAGCCTGGAATGACTCGTGACGACCTGTTCAACAAGAACGCGGACATTGTGCGAACATTGGCCGACGCCGTTGGAAAGTGAGTTCGTGATGGCACTAAAGACTGTTCGTGTGGGAGTGGTTCCCATTCTGGGCCTGAAACGTTTGGACTTGGAGTGCGGGAGACCATCGTCGTCTCGAGATAGCACAGGAAACGTTTTACTTACGACTCGCCACTCTTTTCTACCGTCAGGCACGCTCCGAAAGCCATCCTCGGAGTCATCTCCAACCCCGTGAACTCCACCGTCCCCATTGTTGCCGAGACCTTGAAGAAGCACGGCGCCTACGACCCCACCAAGTGAGTCGAGCAAAAGGGGCATGAGCCTTCGCCGTCCCGAACCCACTCTTTTTGTCATCAGGCTGTTTGGTGTCACCACTCTCGACATTGTCCGCGCATCCACCTTCGTCGCTGAGATCAAAGGAGGAGACCCCAACACGGTAAGCAGCTCCCTTCTCCCACATTCCGACCTCCAACCCTAACCTAACGATTGTCTCACACACCACTATAGATCGCCGTCCCCGTCATTGGTGGTCACTCCGGACCCACCATCGTCCCCCTCCTGTCCCAAACCGGTCTTTCCTTCACCCAGGATGAGCTCGACAAGCTCACCCACCGTATCCAGTACGGAGGTGACGAAGTCGTGAAGGCGAAGGTGAGGCGAACTCAGTCGGAAGTTTTTATTTCCAAGCAACCCCACTCACATTACCAAACCCCCGACACTTGTTCCCAGGACGGTGCCGGATCCGCCACCCTGTCGATGGCCTTCGCCGCCGACCGCTTCGCCCGCTCCGTTCTCGAGGCTATCGTTGGTGGCAAGAAGGGTGTCACCGAGTGCGCTTACGTCGAGAGCCCCATTTACGCCGCCGAGGGAATCAAGTACTTCTCGACTAAGATCGAGCTTGGTGCCCACGGTGTTGAAAAGGTCAGTCATCCTGGGTCACTTGAACCCCCGCTCGACTTCTAATTGTTGTTTTCGCTTTGTTATTCGTTGTAGATCCACCCCATTGGCCCCCTCACACCCTACGAGGAGAAGCTCCTTGAGGCCTGCATTGTCGAGCTCAAGAAAAACATCCTCAAGGGAGAGGAGTTCGTTGCCAAGGCGTAGATCCTGACGTGATCATCGGAATGACATTTGTAATGATCTCTTAGATAGCCCAGCTTGCAAAATATAGCATTTGCCCCGAACATTACCTAATTGGCTGTTTTTAAACCCGTGAGGTGGTTCCTCGTATATATGTGTGTGCACATGACAGATGCAGAAGCAATTACACTAAAATACACAAATATGATACTAAATCGAAATAGTTCTAGTTCCAACCACTGTTGCGTCACAATTAGTTCGAGTCGGAGTCTCCCAGCCTGGTCTTACTCGTTCCCACCTCGGGATCGCTCTCCATTGTTGGGTGAGGGATCGCATCCGCTTCAGGAGCAACGCGCGTGCGTGCTGCCCACCCCCACAGCACGATAGCCGGAACGAAAACCAAGGATACAGCGTTGAGGACGGCGATGGCGGTGAAGTACCAGCCGACGCCAATGGATTGAAAGATACCGAGCGCCCATATTGGTGTGGACGAGCCGATGACGGTCTTGATCATTTGGAGGAGTGCGTTCATTGATGACGGGCGTGTTGGGTAGACTGATTAGATCAGACACAAAAGTTACATGTCAAGGATGAGCGTCCCTTGGCTGCCACCACACCATACGAGAACGAATGATACTCACTGTCTACAACATACGTGGTTGTGATGTTATGCACCATCATGTATCCCACGCCGGTCAGGAAGAGGCAGAAAAGCGCCACGGCGAGCGGCGCCACGTATTGTACAGACCACGCGAGGCCGATCATTCCAGGTACGAATAGAAGAAGGGCCCATGGGAGTGCGCGAAGTCGACTAGAGGTTTTGATAAGTTCGCTATCGTTGGCAACAAGTGCTTCTCGACACAGCTAATTCCGCCGACTCACTCTTCAGACCTGTGCGAGCCACCGTGCCTCTCCTTGCTCTTTTGAATTTCTCGATCTGTCAGGCGTCCACCAAACTGGGCGCCTGCAACAAAAGAGAGTAACGGTGGTTTGGCTCCACTCACATCGAACGACAATCACTGCAATATCGCGGAAAGCTCACCCAAAAATTGGCCGAACGCCATTGGTATATAGCAGAGACCGATTGCAGCCTCGTTGAGACCGTAGTGCGACGACCACGTGGACGGCGAGTACGTTTGCCTGATGTTTCCAGTAAAGATCCACCGCGGACGTCAATCGAGCGCTCACGAGAAAATGACCGACGAACAAACACACCAGCTCCAGAAATAGACCATGCTCATTGTCGCCATGATGACGTCTCCAACGACCCACCACCGGCCGATCTCTCTCACGGTTCCAAGGAGACCACGTTTCCCGAGGAGGGACGATAACGCCCCCACCTCTTTCCGCGGGGGGACGAAGTGCGTCCGTAATGTTTCTGGGACGAATAGGATGACGAGGACGAAGGAGAGCACGCCAAGTGCGGAGAGGAGGAGGAAGGTGGATCGCCAGCCGAATGCTGTTGCGAACGCTCCGCCTTGATGTGGCAATCACGCGGACAGGGGTTAGAGAGACACTTTTTTCGTAAAGCTTTTCGCATCAATGTCCTCACCAAAGGGTGGGCCAATGACACTCCCAATGAGCCCTCCCGCTTGGAACCACCCAATCGCTCTTCCCCTCTCGCTGGGTGCAAACATGTCTGCGATGGTACCTGCTCCGACGATCCACACAGCACATCCGGTTCCACCTTGGAGCACGCGAGAGACTATGAGGATCTCGACTGTGGGGGAGAAGTAGCTGAGGATGGATGAGCCGGCGTAGAATGCGAGGCTGCGGGTTTGAAGGAGGAGAAGGACGAGCGTGAGTTGAAGGAGATGCCATTCCACGGGACGGCTCGCTGCGATGGCAGGGCTTGCCCTTTCTTCCGTCCTTGCCACTTCAGACCCCCCGAACTGAGCCCACCTCACAACAAAAGTCCTTTTCCGTCCACCATAGTCACCCCACGCGGCCCAAAACATTGGCGCTGTCCCCCATGCCCACGCCCAGGAGGATACTGTGAGATTCGTGAGATACTCTGACGACCCCAAGTCCTTTTGAACTTGTAAAAGTGACGGTGCCTTTCACAGTGGGCGGGGCGGTAGGCGTCAGCTTCGAATTCAGTGTGTGCAGCTGAGGAGAAATAAGAGCTCACGTAAATGTGCTGAGAGAAAGCAGCGGCCATTGAGCACACAGTGAGGACGGCGCTGATGCGTGCCTTTGTCCAGAATGGGAGCAGCCTTGGATCGCTCAGCGGCGGTGACCCCCAGAAGGCATCGTGCAGCGATCGTTTCCATACCGTGGCAGAGCCCCTCTTTTGCACGACACGACACAACGCATCAGTGCTCTCCACCAGAATGCGATCGAGTGGCCACACGCACCTGCGACGGGCGAGAAACGTGCGATGCGGAATCGGCCGATGCATCGGGGAGAAAAAAATCGAGCGTGGTGTCACTTGTGGGGTGGTCGCCGCTCTTGGGAGGCGGATTCTCCTGAGACATGGCAGAGCGTGGAGGAGCGGTCGACGGTTCGGACTTTGCTCGCTTTGTCGCGCAAAGTGTGACGGTGGGGAGGCGAAACGGGCTTATCGCTCGGAAGCAAATCGACTCCACACTTCTGTGACCTCACACTTTTGCATCCGAACGCACGTCGCATCGAAATACACCGCGCACAAAGCGACGGACGAAACCGCAAGGAATTCCCCGGCGCATCCTCGTGATCACAATGCACACCGAGCTTAGATGAGAGCTTCCAACGTAGTGGTCTGGAGTTGTGAATGATGCAAATTGCAGATGACGACCACGCGAATCGCCAGGCTCAGCGCACAGCCTCAATTCCGTTTACGAATGAAAGCTGCATACTGCAAAAACTAAACATTGGTCAGAGGGACTCCTGCCATGGTAGCGTGCCAGAGAACCCACCACCGGGTGTAGCGCGAGCGCAGAATAGTTGTAGTCCGATACTGCACCTGAACTCCAAAAACTCCCGCCTTCCAAGAAACCGCAAACGCCAAAACGTGACTATGTAACGTATGACGTGGTCAAGCTCACCGGCACCTTTCGGGTGCCGGTCAAGGACGGACATAGGTTGACGTCAATGACAAATTAGTCGGTAAATCACTAATGGTTGCAAATCAATGAGAGCGATTGCAGGATGCAGCCGTATACTCCAATAATAGAGTAGACAGTCCCTGAACCCTCGTCCTGCCACCTAGGTCCACATCGGAACTTCCCAATTCAAACGACATCCCTCAATCGACTCCCTCTACGTTCACCCACAGCGAGCGAAGAGAAGAGCTTGCAAAAGTATGTTATTCGTGGGCAAAGCAAAGATATGGGTTACGATGGAATGGATTCGTGAGTGATATACGGGGCTGCTGTGATACTCGAAGGCGAGGTCAGCACACGGCTTCAATCACGTACAGTAATTAAACTCGCGTACTTCAAAACAAATGGACACCGGCTGCCTGTGTCAGTTCCTCGGTCGGTGACCAAACTTTGTTAAAAGAGAAGAAAGAAGGACTCCAGCCGGGCACCAACGTTCCACTTTCACCGACCGCGAACATGAAAAATATACATGAATTAAAGCAGCATGACAAATTTATGATTCAGTAGACCCTACACTTTGCCCTGTGATACGTCTGTGGGCTGGGTTTGCGTGATGATCAGCTGTCGTCGATACACATGTAATGTTGAATTATATACTTACCCGATCCATTCACCAAATACAGCACGGAAACGCTGGCTCTCTCACGTGTTTCTGTTGATTCTAGGATATTAACGTGGACTCGACCGTGGAGAGCGTTCGAATGATTTTGGGAGAAATGTGAATTTTAGTGGAGTGAAATTATGTGTGTACAGTTAGTTATCTGTACGTTGTGCAATGTGATTGTCAAACTGGTGCTTTGCTTTATTTAACCCCATCCATTGCACTCCCCCAAGAACAACCCAGGGAACAGACCCCGTAACGCTACCAAATGCAACCATGACGTAAAGCGATAGTTGCCTCAATTGCAAAATGTCACGTAGTAAGTTTTGTTTTCCCTCATCTGCTTGCATGGGCTTAGTCGTCAAGCATAAAAGCCTCAAATTGGGGAGAGTTGTCGCAACTCTCACTGGGATGAGATAGTCATTCTTCCAGTACAAGGACTCGGAGATTCGGGCAAATAGTGTGAACGCTCGATCCTAATCCAAAATCAAAACCTTTGACGTGCAGTTGCTCGAGACATGTGCCCACGGTTTCAAGAACGGGTGCAAGGTTGTCCACAAAAGCATTAATCGTTGTCGTTTCTTCATCAAATAAAGCGAGAGTTTTCAGACTTTTCAAGCTGGAAAGCTTGAACAGTCTCTCCTCTGTAAAGGCGCCAGCTTCCCAAATGGTGAGTTTCAGGTGCTTAAGATTACTCATTGTCTGAAGACTGTTGCAGATATCATCGACATGGGATTCGCCTCTCATGCCCTCGACGGCGAGTCCTCGAATGGAACCAGGCGTCGCCAGTCTGTGGAGCGATGTTTTCGCCTCTTCCTCGACTTCGTCAATCCAAAGTTCCTCGAGGTTGGGACACAGTCCAATGAGTGCATTAACCGCTTCAGCGCTTTCCCATGTGCTAACTTCCACAGTCAAGTGCCGGATATTCTCTCTCGGAGTAATGGAGCGTAACGCAACGACCGTTTCAAGTCCAATATATACAATATTCCATCTCTCGACAGTAAGTGCTATAGCGAGTAGCAACTCGTGCAGGCCGTCAAGGCTTCCTCACTCTCACTGCGAAAAATCGAGGGACACGCGAATGGGTTGGACGAGTGACCGTATCCTCGGTGGAAGCTTCCGAAATCCAGTCATTTGATGAGGCCCTCGGATATCCAAATACTTACACAGGCGTCTTGTCGCAGGGATGCGCCAGGCGCGGCAGTTATGTTCGGTGGGGTGATCCGATTGGTAGCTGCGAGGGCGAAAACGAGCCAGTGAACGTACCAAACCAGACAAAAGCCGGCGAGTGAGTTGATACTCCACCGAATGTCAGGCAAGAAATCGAGGATGCGTCCGAGAATCTCTGGAAATAAGGTGCATCGCGCTCCCGGCGACAACAGAGTCGATGGCATCTGTGCCCCGTGCTATGATAACAACTTCTGGTGAAGTCTCGTTTTGAGTAAGATGGAGTTGTAATCTCAGCGTGGGACGAACGTTGATGGACTTGCCGGCTAATCTCGACTTCCGGCTGAAAAACAAGAACAATATCTGAGCTTTGATGCGTCCCGTCCAATCGATGTTCATCCATAATGGTGTCTGTTACTATATATACAAGATGATCTTGCTGCATGTTAAGGACTGAGATGCACTGATTGATGGGATCGGTTGCCTTTGACTTGGTTCCAGAAACAGTCTCCCCTCGCTACCGTCCAGAGCACATGATCACGTCGATTTCCCAAAGCCGGCCTCGAACGGCTCTTCCAGCGTGGGACCGTCGTCAGCCGCCTTCTCACCAAGCGCAGCTTGCTGACGCTTCCACTCCTTGTACTTCTTGTCGGTCCCGAACAGCCAGTCCCAGAAGGGAGTGTACGCAGCGTAGTTGCCCACGTTCTTGTACTATCGTGCGCGATCGGATGGCGCGAGTTAGGTTCGGAAGGTACCCATAGAACGTCCAAGTGCCAGCACTCACGTGGTGGTAGTCATGGAACTCTGGGTGGTTGATGACATTGTACGGATTCAACGGGACGACGTAGCCGCTGTGAATCTGTAGGTCCATGAAAATGTTTTGAACGGTCCAGACGAGGTACTCGAACAGCGTCATGCCGGTGAGCATTGCAGACAACTGAGAGAGAAAAGCGACCGTAACGTCAACCACATAGAAAAGAGGTACAGCGAAAAATGATTGAGAGCTCACGTTGGCACAAACCATGATGCCGAACGATTCCTCCCAGTTGTTCCACGATGTGGCGCCCACGTTGGTGACCTTGAACTCGTGGTGCTGCTTGTGGTATTTTTTGTAAAACGAGGGAACTTCATGTCTAAAAAGACGAAAGAGGGAAGGCTGAGTCCCTCATCCGAAGATTGGGTGTCCATCGACCATGCTCGAGGACTAACTCACAATGCACGGTGCTGGACGTAGAAGAAGAAATCGTTGAGAAGGTACGCAAGAACTTGGTTCTTCACCAGCGTAGTGAAGGACGGGAACTCGGTAATACTGGTCGAACGACGTTTCGACGTGAAGCATTGGTAGTGAGCAAACGCATCGGTCAAATGCAACACCTTCCTCTCACCTCTGGCGCTTATAAAAGAACACGAAAAACGCTCCAACCATGCGTCCGATGCCAAGCGTGCGCGTGGTCGGGTTCAAGAGTCCCGCCCAAACACGTTCGTTTAGGTCGGTGGGGGCCCACTTGTCCGGGTGCAGTTTGTACTGCGGCATGAGATTGTTGCGGTCGACGTAGCGGAAGAGCGTGTACGTGGGCCAGAAAAAGGTCTGTTCGATCACGCAGCAGATATGTGGAGTGTGTGTGGTTGTGGTGAGCCGTGTACAAATTCCCAATTGCGTACAGCATCACTCACATGGAAAGTTGCTTGGACTGTCAATGTGTGGACGAACGCATCCGCTCCCGCCGCTCCCACGTAGGGCACCGCGGCCGACTGCAGCGTCTTGGTCAGAAGCGTCCAGTTGTTTCCAAGCGCCTCCCAAGCCGTCGGCGGAGTGTTTCCCAGCAGCTTCACGACGTGGCTGCCGACGGTGTCGAGAGCACTCTCTGCAATGGAATTGATAGCGTCCAACATCGTCTCGTCGAGTGGAAGAAGACCGCGGTCGACTTTTGTGTGCAACGATCGCCGGCTACTCCCTGACGGCAGAGTCGGCCCGCCATGCGTCACTCCACGGTTGATCGATGATAACAGTGCAATATTGACAGTTATGTTCACAATATGATTTTAAACAGTAGCTATGTGTGTAGTGACTGGCTAAATGTTACGATGGAAACTCTCAGGCGAAGCGCCAACTCATCCGGGACTCAACCGAAGCACACGTCTACTCATCAACCTTGAACCCCGCCTCGAAGGGGTCAAGCGTAGTGGGTCCGTCGTCGGTGGCGTCGCCCTTGGCCTTCAACTCGGCCTGCCTCGCGACGTACTTCCTCCAGTGCTTGTCGGTGCCCAGGAGTCGGTCCCAGATCGGCGTGCCAGCAGAGTAGTTGCCGACGTTTTTGTACTGTGAGTGGGGGGGTGCGTGAATTTGATTTGTGAGGAGTAGGGGGCACGGGTTAATCCCGAGACGGCAAACTGCCGATAGCCGAGACAGTGTTCTCACGTGGTGGAAGTCGTGCCATTCCGGTGGAGAGATGTAGTTGAGCGGGTTGTAAGGGAGACGGTAACCGATGTGGACTTGGCTGAAAGTTTGATCTTATGAAAAAACTCTGTCGACACCACACGGAGCGACCACCGCAACTACTCACGCGTCGTACACGGTACCCATCGCAATCCAGAGCATGTGCTCAAAGAGTGTCATCCCCGTCAGCATGGACGCAAGCTGCGTGATGTCGTTGTCAGCAATATCACCGCGGTGCCACCTATCGACTCGAACTCACGTTCCCGCAAACCATGATTCCGAATGATTCCTCCCAATTGTTCCAAGACGTGGCACCAACGTTCGTCACTTTGAATTCATGGTGCTGCTTGTGGTAGAGCTTGTACCAGGATGGGACTTCGTGGCTAAATCAGTCGACCGTGAGAATGCATCGACAGGTCTCGCCGCAATGATGGACTCACAGAGACCGGTGCAGAGTGTAGAAGAATATGTCGTTGAGCACGTACGCGACGGCATGGTTATACAAAAGCTTTCCCAGAGTGGGAACCGCAGTGATGCTTAAATTGTGCCACGAAATCAGATCGAGCTCATCCTCGCAGCTTCTTCAGCCCCAACTCACTTCTGCCTTCCGTAAAAAAACAAGAAGAAGGCCAGCATCCCCCTTGCGTACCCCCTGAAGGGTGCCTGAGCACTGGTGAGCCCATCCCACACGCGGTCGTTGAGATCGGGCTTCTCGTACTTTCCGGGGTGGAGTTTGTACTGGGGTAGTAGGTCGTTCCTGTCGATGTAGCGGAACAGGAGGAACTGGGGGAGCAAGTTGTGTGGAGATCGAAATAGTCAGTTGTGAAGTGAATCGGCACAACCCGACAGTTGCGATCAACTTACCCCAGGCCAGAACGTCGCCTTTGAGAGAGAAGGAAAGTGTTGTGTCAATTCGATTGTGTCAAAGCGGGAATGCCAGAAGTCAAGTGCGATCGAGTGTTCGGGTTCGGCCACTTGCTCACATGGAACACAACCGTCGACGACGTAGTGTGCACGATACATTTTGCCATCGCCTCACCCGTTAGCGGAGTCAAGGCATCGAGGAAACTGGTGGCGAACGACGTCCAGGAGGACCCAATTGCGATGTAGGCACCCAACACTGCGGTTGATGCCTCGCTGAGAGCACTGAGAATCGGGGTGGAGACTTCGCTGAGAGTACTGAGGATTGGCATTTCGGTACTTGGTACAGAGGATTGATGGTCCGAAAGGGAGAGGTTTTGGGTACAGCTTTATATCCTGTCACGTTGCGGGCTTTCTGACTCAAGCGGCTGACTTCCGCCACGGCCCACGACCGCTACCGTACCATTATCGGACCGCTAGCAAAGCATTTGCAGTGCACTCTCAATAAGGGAAGGGGCGGAAAAGGATCGGGGCGATTCATTGACTTATGCTGCTCACCGACACCGTCACTCACTTTGATACGTTCTGCATTTGCGCTCTATGTTATTCAAACTTGACCCATATTCGCACATGTTACCGAAATAAATTTATACATGAAAATTCTACACGAGCACTATGAGCCCGTAAGTTCATCTGACGTTGAAGGGGAAGATTACATATTCAAAGTATATGCCTGCAAGTCAACGCGAGTCACCGAATGCCCTAATAATTAATCAAATTGATTTTTCTTTCCCGACGGTTTTGGCATTATTGGCCCTGTGTCGCCATGACATTCCGTTTACAACACGATCTTTCACTTTCGATTGGCTTTACCCAGTGACACTTTGTCGGACTTTCTGTACTCGCGAGGATGTAGGAAACTCCTGCTCAGAAAACCACATTGTTGCTGCAGTTTATCAATAGTCAATACATTGACAAATGCTCAAGAATACTGGAAACTATTTCAAACGACGAAGGTTCTTCAGGTCACGCGTAGCTCTCTTTTGATACGTGAGCCTGTTTCGTGGGGAAACAACAAATCGATAATGTCAATGGGAGTACACCAACTTTCAGGCGCCGGAATCGCTCACTTTTGTTTCGATTTTTCCGGTTTTGGAGTACGCTCGTGAGAGGATTGCACCACCTTCACAGATGATGTTCTGAGGCTGTTGGGGCTCCTTGGCGTAGTACCTACCAGGTCACGAAAACGATGGAAGTGGAGTTTGAAAACCCGTAAAACCATATTCAGTAGAGTAGGGGCCGTGTCTTACCTGGTGAGAATGTCCTTCACACCGTTGGCGTATCGGGTCTGGGCGTCGAGCGTGGTCCCGGAAACGTGCGGGGTCATGGCGTGGCGGGGCCTCGTGGTGATTATGAAAGGTGAACCCGATTGTTCCTCCAATTTTGGGAAAGCGTGTGAGCGAACTCACATAATCCTCCACGGGTGGTAGCGAGAAGCGGGCTGGGGGAACCACACATCGCCAGCGTAACCGGCAACGTGGCCGCTGGGTTGTGGAAGTGTTTTGTTAAACGATCGTGAAAAGATGGTACGCAGTGCCCCTTTCACATACCTTTCAACGGCATCCACCAACGCCTGCGTGTCAACGATAGCACCACGGGCAGTGTTGACGATGTAAACGCCCTTCTTGCACTTGGCAAGGAGCTCTTTGTTGAAGAGGCCACGGGTTTCGGGGGTCAGGGGGGCGTTGATGGTGATGATGTCGCATTTCGCGACGAGCTCCTCGAGGGAAACGTGTCGGACGCCGACGGCATCCTCGAGTTCTGATCGTGAATGATGAATCGACGCCAAGAATTGATAACACGGCGGACATATAATGCGGAGCAGCGTTAACGACCTCTCACCTTTGGAGATGGGCTGGTAATCAGAGTAAAGCAGCTCCTTGGGCTCGAACGGCTGGAGGCGTTGGAGGACTCGGTACCCGATACGACCGCATCCAACAGTTCCGATGACCTGGGCGCAAAGTTTCGATGGGCCGGGTTGACAACATCATCAAATTGTGTGAAGCTGGGGAGGTATTCACCTTGCCCTCAACGTCAAACGAAGCCTTGGCGACATCGGCAACCTTCCACTCCCCCTTTTTGATCATTTCGTGGGCGGGAACAAAGTTGCGGACAAGACACAAGATCTAACCGGAGGAACGATCGTGGAATATGTCATAACTTCCAGCAAAACAAATCATCAACCCGAAACTCACAGCCATTACGACATGCTCAGCGACAGATGTCACGTTGGATCCGGTAACTTCATAGACGCCGATGTTCTTCGTGTTGGCGGCGTCGAGGTCGACGTGGTCCGATCCGACACCGGCAGTGATACAGAGCTTCAGGTTCTTGGCTTTCGCGATACGGTCTGCCGTCACGTAGCTGAAATCAAGAGACCGAAAGATAGTATCTCGCGATCACCATCACACATCCTCGGCCAATTCATTTACTCACCCCGGGTGGAAGGGCGTCGTGATGACAACATGCGCGTCTTCGATATGCTTCTCGAACTCGCTGTTGGGCCCTTCCTTGTCCGATGTGGCGACAACGGTGTGACCCTGCGACTCGAGCCAGCCACGAAGACCGAGCGCGTTCTCCTTGCAGCCGAGAAGACGTTGCTCCTTGGCAGCCTCGCCTGCCTCGTACAAGACCTGAAATTCATTTACGATGGGCGGTTACCTGATTGGTAGGCGACTGCCACAACCTGGAGCAATAATCTCACCATGAGGACCTTGTCCCGCGACACGGCCGATGCGGAGAGCGCGCGCGCTCCCGTGAACGCGGATTGGGTGATGACGCGGGAAGATTGGGAGAAGATTGTTCTCAGCATCGGTGTGGGATTGAGTTGGGCTGACAACAAGTGATGATTTTGGTGAGATTGGCAGGCTCTCAGTGACTTGAATCGCAATGGATGCGCTTACATTTCAGCACGGTAGCAAAGTGTTCGCGGTGGTTTTGGTGCAAAGTCGGGATTCCACGGCCCGCAACACGGTGTGGCACAGGTACATCAGAGGTCAACTCATCGGGTGATGTATGTCCCCCAGACGTGGGAATCGAGAATGAAGATCGATACACGATAGACCTCAAAAGAGTCTTCGGAATGGGCTGCTGGTATTCTTTTTCTAAAGAAGTCGGGAAGGTTGTTCCCTCCAGCCTTTTCGATATGAATTATTCTTCCTTGGTGCTTTCCCAAAATACGAATATCATATGTCCATTACAAGCGTAATTTCTGGCCGAGCTCCTCGCAAGCATCTCCGATGCGTGACTCCAGCTAGAAGCAACAGAGGGGGCGGTTCATTTCGATTCATCCCCTTGTAATGCCAAGAGAGTACTCACCTTGTCAGTGTCACCACCTGCAGCCAGGAAAGCATCCATTGCAGTTTTGGCTTCTTTGGTGGCCATGGTTTTCCTGAATGCATTCTGATCGAAAATGATGTCAGACACAATATCCGTGCCCATATCAGCACGGTTGACGGAAAGCTTGGTTGCTTGAACGGCAGGGACGGGGAACGTTGCTATACGTTTCGCAAGTTTGTGAACAAATGGCCGAACTTCCCCAAGTGGGAGCGCCCTGTTGAGAATGCCCTAGAACGCCACAACGTGGCTGATCAAGTACCTGAACAAACGTTATTGCAGGGCCTCAAACTTACCCATTTTTCTGCCGTCGATGCGTCAATATCCATGCAACCAAGACATATCTCCATCGCTCGGCTTCGGCCAACTAGTCGGGCGAGACGAGCGCAAGCACCAGCACCTGGGGCGATGCCGATAGCAACTTTTCCAAAGCTTTCTCAATTGACCGGTGTGAATGGATGTCATGTGAGCTGCTCTTACCTTCTGGTTGGCAGAATATGGTTTTACCAATCGTGCCGAATCGCATATCACATCCATACGCGATCTCAGCGCCACCCCCGCCAGCGCGACCCTCTTAAAACCGTGTTTCAAAACACTTGTCCCCTCAACCACGACCAGTCTGATGACTCACCGATGATGGCAATTGTGACCTTTCCCATCGTGCGAAGAATCTCAGAGGCTGGCGTTCCCGTGTCTTCCAAAGTTAAGGCGGCGGAAGGTCCAGGACCTCCTGCCCACTGCGCGAGCGCTGTGACGCTGTAGTGGGGCATGAAATAGCCGGGTATCTAGAGGAAACGGCCGTTGTCAGTCTCGGGCACATGAAACGACGAAGAGGTACCACGACAGTCACGAAACTCACATCGCTTTGAATAACAACAACTCTGACATCATCGTCATCTCTCAAAAGATTCGCTAGCTTCACGAATTCGACCCAGTGCTCAGGTGTTATGATGTTGATCGGTGGAGCGTTCACGGTGACTGGAAGAGATGCTCGATTATACAATGACAATATTCATTGCGAGTTTTTGGGTGTTACCGACCTGTGGCGACGTGCTAGAGCGACATCGTGAACCGGCGAGGATCGGACCGAACGAGCCGAAACCGTCAAAAAGTGAAGAGGATACGCACCCGAGTGAGGGTCAAAGACTCACCTCGGAGACAGCGACGTCCATGAACTTGATTCCATCGTACTTGGTTACGGTCATCGTTCGGTGTGGAGTTTCCTACGGGATAATGTTTTCACGATAGTTTACACTTTCCCGACAAAACTCCGTCAAATTTGATTTATGGTGATGAAAAATTGAGTTACCTTTCCTACAATGCTACTCAATATTTTGATGTTCCCTCTCATCCGAGATTAATTCTTTTGGGAGCTCCAAAGAATGTTTCACTCTCGACCTCTCGTCCCGCAAGTAAACAAAGAATAAGAAAGTCGGTGTAAGTGCCGCAATCAATAGAGCAAGCACGATAGTGAGTGCTAGGAACGAGGACGCCTGATAAACAGCGCCTGCGACGACTGGACCAAGAAGCGATCCCGCCGAGAACGAGAGATTGAAGATGCCGAAAATTTTGCCAATGGCTTTTGGTGGAACAAGGAAGACAAATTCAGATCTGTGTGATTTGAGATGGTGGTTAGCACATTCGGAATGAGCGAAAACTTTCTGGTGGCAGCTCACACAAGCGGCGCTTGCAACGAAAGAACCCAGAATCCAACCAAAAATCCGACAAACGCAAGCTAAGGACACCGAATAATAACGTGACGCTGGGCCTGTAAAACCAAATCTTCGGGTCTCACCAGCGGCAAAGTCTTTACAACAGAAATGAATGGAAGCAAGACAGCTGAAACAACGAGACATGGAATTAGAACTTTTGCCGACCCGTGATTGTCGCTTAGGACGCCAGCAACGGGACCCGAGAACAATCCACCAGCAATCTGTACAAGAATGGCGGTCACGTCAACCGAGTCAACATTTGGAATGTGAGGTTTACTCTGAGATCAGCCCATTCCCAACATGTATGAGAGAAGCACATCCACTCACAATAGCAAGGTAAACCAACCCCACCGTGGTGCTGTCCGATCCAAACTCCTTCTGCATATAAATCGGGAGCGTCGGTTCAAGTCCAATCTGCACCACTGCCGTCGTTGCAGTAAATAGGCTCAACAATAACACCGCAGGATCTCGAACGAGGTCATAGTATGTGGGGTTATCCTTGTGGAGAGCATGCCACCGCATGTTGGGGAACAAGAACTTTTTGTTCGGCGCTTTGTTGCTATGATTCTCTGAGGTCTGTGATGTATGGGGAGCAAGTTCCTGGTTGTCCATCTTGAGCGCCAGTGATGTAGTCGTCGAGTCTTCAGCTGCATTCTTTACAAGGCCGGAGTTTCCGTTCGTCGATGTGGTGCGACGTTCGCGAACCAACAACCTCGCCACCATGTCACACATAATGAATCCCGCGGTAACGATGAACGGCGTCCAGTAGCCTCCATGTTGGTAGAGCGCACCACCAATTGGTAAGCCTGTGAGGTTACCTGTAATATTCAACGCCCCAAAAGTGTGACACCGAATGACCAAGATCAATGAGATTTCATGGACCGTTTTTATGAAAACATTCGCAGGTTCAACACGCACCGATCAGAAAGCCACTCCAAGCGATTCCATAAGCCTTGCCAAGTTGGTCTTCGGGATAAACGCTGCCGAGGAGCGCCAATCCAAGGGCTCCAACGGCAGCTGCTGATATTCCTTGTAGCATTCGAGCGATGATAAGCATTGCAAGGTTCGTCGACACAGCAAATATAACTAGGGACAGAGGGGGGTATTTTCGAATAACGTTGTGGGAGTCCTGCGCCGATTGATCGTCTGGCAATCACTCACTGACGGCCACCATTCCCGCGAGCAAGCCCCACACCTAAATCGAAGGGGATCTTCACGGCGCTTGACCTTTTACCATACTTAATTGTCTACGTACCATTGGCCACTTGCGATTTTCGAGTCTGTCAGAGAGCCAACCAAAGAAAATGGAGAAAACTATCTGTGAAGCCCCGAAGGATCCGAGAAGGCCTCCCAACAGGGCAGAATTTTCCTGGGAGTCCTCTTTGCTGCCAATTTCAAGCCGAGTAAAGATGAACGGGAGTATAGGGATCACAACTTGATCGAACGAAGGGAGTGGGTAAACATCAGTCGTTTGCAGTCATGAATGAGAGCAGAGAGATCACCGGAATAGCTCAGAACATCCGCGAAAAGTCCAAAAGTCACGACGAAGAGAGAGAACTCCTTCGACGCGAAGAATCCGGATGGATACATGTTTGTCCCTGATGAATGCAATATGCAAGAACGACGGCTGTTTCGAGATCCCGGGATCTTTGGAAGCTGTCCACCTCAAGGACGGACGGGGTCTTGTGCGGCGCGCTGTTTTTCGACGAGGCAATAGATACGATTGGCGTCGATAGGTACATCCGATACTTTGCCAGGGTGGATGGATACACCTGCGCGATAAATATATGGGGCATCTGTATATCTGTATGGGGAAGACCTCGACAACCAAATCACGTCGCTTGCAAAAATGTAATAATAGTTGGTTGAAACAGTGCACGATTAGAATTGGGTGAAACAGTGGACGTGCTCTTGACAAGTACCCTCCTCTTATATTATGCCTGCAAAATGTAGACTAAAACAAACAATCCTCCCACTCTAACCTAGATCACCGCTGTGCGCAGTGCGGTGTCTATTGCTTTCCAGCAGCAGCGAGCTCCCGCATACGGTTGAGAGCACTACCGGCTTTGAACCACTCAATCTGTCCCTCGTTGAAGGTGTGGTTGACGGTTATCTCCTCAGCGGAGCCGTCCTTGTGCCTGATGTTGAGCTTCAGAGGCACGCCGGGGGTGAAGGTTGTAAGACCAACGATGTCGATCTTGTCGTCTGGGCGGATCTTCTCGTAGTCCTTGGGGTTGGCGAAGGTGAGGGGGAGAACACCTTGCTTCTTAAGGTTTGTCTCTGGGTGTGACAAATGTGAGGGGACATAAGCATCATTCTCTCAGGCAAGCGCAATCCATAACACACCGTGGATGCGGGCAAAGGACTTGACCAAGACGGCGAAGCCACCAAGGTGCCTCACTTCGAGAGCAGCGTGTTCACGGGAAGAACCCTCTCCGTAGTTCTCGTCACCGACAACAATCCAAGACTGGCCCTTGGCTTTGTAGTCACGGGCGACCTTGGGCACCGGTTCGAACTCGCCGTTGTACATGTTGCGGATAGAGTTGGCCTTCTCGTTCTCAATGTTGATGGCACCAATCAGCATGTTGTTGGAGATGTTGTCAAGGTGTCCACGGAACTTCAACCAAGGACCGGCAGCACTGAACGACAGCGTGATTAAAGCGCGTCTACGGACAGTGCAGCGAACAAAATACACTCACGAGATGTGGTCGGTGGTGCATTTACCCTTGACCTTGATCAGAACAGCGAGATCCTTGGGGTCCTTTCCGTCCCAGGCCTTGAACGGCTCGAGAAGCTGAAGACGGTTGCTCTTGGGGTCAACCGAAACCTGAACCTTGGACCTGTCGGCGGGGGGACCCTGGTAGGTGTCCACACCTGGGTCATAACCACGGGGAGGGAGCTCGTTGCCGAACGGTGCAGCGAACTTGAAGTCCTTGCCGTCTGGGGTCTTGAGCGTGTCCGTGGCGGGGTTAAAAGTGAGGTCCCCGGCGAAGACGAGGGCGGTCACGAGCTCGGGGGACGCGACGAAAGCGTGCGTGGCGGGGTTACCGTCGTTACGGGCAGTGAAGTTGCGGTTGTACGAGGTGATGATGGAGTTCTTGGTGCCCTTGGGCACATCCTGGCGATCCCATTGACCAATGCAAGGACCGCAAGCGTTAGCTGTTGGGAATCGTTGAAAAGATTATATACGTTCAACTTCACGTCCGCTGGGGGTCCACGTACCAAGAACGACACCACCGGCCTTCTCGAAGACCTCCATCTGACCACTATTTTTGGATGTGAAATTATGAGACACCATCACTCGTCGTTTGTCCAAAATTGCGTTTACTCACTCCCTCTCAATGGTGGCACGGATCTGCTCCGAACCTGGGGTGATGGTGAAGCCAGCCTTCGCCTTCAATCCAGCAGCCATAGCCTGCTCGGCCAAGCTGGCGGAGCGGGCCATATCCTCGTAGGAGGAATTGGTGCAAGACCCGATGAGGCCGACCTTGAGCTCAGAGGGCCATCCGTTCTCCTTGGCGGTGGCGGCGAACTTGGACAGGGGAGTGGCGAGGTCGGGGGTGAAGGGACCGTTGATGTGAGGTTCGAGAGTCGACAGGTCGATCTCGATGACCTGGTCGTAGCTACCAAGGCAATCACTTCAGTTCGCCTGTCGGTAGGATACCTGAACAGCAATACTCACATGGCGCCCTCGTCAGCCCTCAAGTTGTGCGACCACGACTCGGCGAGCCCTGCGATAGCGCTTCGGTTGGTCGCGGTGAGGTAGTCCTTCATGCGTCCGTTGAAGGGGAACAGGGAGGTGGTGGCTCCGATTTCGGCACCCATGTTGCACACTGTGGCCATGCCCGTGCAGGAGAGAGAGTCCACACCGGGTCCGAAGTACTCAACAATGGCACCAGTACCGCCCTTGACAGTGAGGATTCCGGCAACCTTGAGGATGACATCTGGGGTAAACAGTCGGTGTTACAACTTTTTCGACCCCGCTCGCCGACCAAAACCGCTTCAAACTCACCCTTAGCCGAGGTCCAGCCGGAAAGCTGTCCGGTGAGCTTGACGCCAATGACCTTGGGGCACTTGAGCTCCCAGGGCAATCCCGCCATTACGTCCACAGCATCGGCACCACCCACACCCACGGCGACCATTCCGAGACCTCCAGCGTTGGGAGTGTGCGAGTCGGTTCCGATCATCATTCCACCGGGGAAAGCGTAGTTCTCAAGGACGATCTGGTGGATGATACCAGACCCGGGCTTCCAGAAGCCGATGCCGTACTTGGCGGTCGAGGTGGCCAAGAAGTCGTAAACTTCACGGTTGATGTCGTTGGCGCGGGCCAAGTCGGCGACACCGCCCTTTTGGGCCTCGATCAAGTGGTCGCAGTGGACGGTGGAGGGGACGGCGACGGTGGGAAGGCCGGCGGACATGAACTGGAGGATGGCCATCTAAGGTGGGAAAAGGCTTACCGTGAGTTGGGATTCGCCGTTGAGCGCGTTCTCGCCGTACCTGGGCGGTGGCATCCTGGCAAGCAACACGGTCAGGGCGGAGTTTGAGGTAAGACACGCCACGCTCGATGTCCTGGCTGACGGGGTCGTCCAAGTGGCCGTAGACAATCTTTTCGGCCAAAGTGAGGGGTTTCTGGAGCCTGGTGAGAGGGGAAAATGTAACAACCAATTTTGGTTCCGGGTTCACAAAGACCGAGATTGTGGGTAGTCCGGCCAAAATGAGTCAAGATCGTCTCTCAATTGTTGATCGAAACTGTCCAAATGTTCCTTCGCTCCTCTCTGCCTCATTCTTTCCAAAAACTCACCTGTCCCTCACAACCTTCAAGTTGGCCTCCATCTTGGAGTAGTTGATGTATTTGTCACGATCAAACGCCGACAGAGCGACCTTGGCGTCCTTCGCGACGGTCGCCATGGGGCGCGAAGAGGTTTTGCCCTGGGTTGGGATGGAAAAACAAAACGGGTCAAGGAGAAGCCGGAGGGAGAACGGCGTCGAATTCGAGCGATGGCGGACGAGTCGGTGGCAGCCCATCATCGAGCAGTGTGTAGAATGACCAGCGAACGCCAGCGGTTGTCTCCCGCAAGGTCCTAAGACAACGACATTCCGACGCTGCCCTCATCCCAATCGCTGTCAGGTGACATTTCCCCATGAAGAACACCAGAAAGGACTTCCAAGAATCATCGCCAGTGTTGCGCCTTCTGCGCGAGCGTCCATTCCCGCCGGGCGAAAAACCCACCCCCACACGGAATGCCAAACAAGACCCTGGTAGCGCCGTTTCATACTCAACTCACCTTCACAAGGGCCCTCGACAGTGAGGAACGAAGCAGCATCGCTGGTATGTAGCGTGGGGGATGTCACGTGGACGATACGTCGCGGATGAAAACGGAAGAAAAACCGGGTGCACGATGCCAACGGGAACGATGCAGTGCGGGGAGGATGGGAGCGTCACTCGAACGGGGGAAATATGTCCGAGAGTCGAGCCCGACGCGATGAGAGACCTTCGGGAGTAAAGCGGTGCAACTGCGTCACGGGCAGGGTCGGGTTGAAAAAAGTGGACCGGGCGAGACCGGGAGCTGAGGCGGGGCAACAAAAGTCCGCAGGTACACGTTCAAAACTACGTGGATTTCCGTTTCGCTTTCGATACTACTTGTTTAGTGGATACGTGTAGAAGTAAGAAAAACAGTTGGGCCATAGGGGGAGGTGCCTCCATCATGAGCAGCGAAATTACGTCTGAGAAATCCAAGAGTAAATTATTCTTGATAATTGCAGGTGTGGTTGGTGTGGTGTTCATGAACTTTCCGACTCTGACCGCAACTGCTCCACCGGCACGAATCATGGTGGACACACCTAGTCCGATTCATCTCGAATTCTACTTTGACTTCCTATCGGTACGTCTATATCTCTATCGAAGTCTTTCCCTTTGCCTGACTAATGGTATCGATTCCTCTGTACCAATGGGAACGTACCAAACCACCTAACAACATCACTGTATCCTTCTCCGGCCACCTTCCCGATCCTACGCCAGCCTTATGCCTACCTTGCTCATAAAAATCTGCTTCGGATTCGCTCTCGCCACCCAAATCTTCGGATCGAGCTCATGCCGACGCTCTTCGCGGGACTGTTGAATCACTGGGGGCAGCTGGGTCCGGCTGAGGTGCCACCAAAAAGAGAATGGTGAGTTAGGTTGTAAGGAGGGGGATATGGAGCTGCGAGGGTGGTGGGATGGTGGTTGTCAGGGTTGAGAGGTCAATCCGCCCCCGAAACCTGTTACCACACTCGGATGACACCGAACGGCAATGAGGAGTTCGAAATTCAGGGACTCGGTGGCTGCCAAAAACGGTTTACGTGTGGATTACGACTATTCAAGGATGATCAACCCGCATCTCGTGAGGGGGCTTCGCTTACAGAGTCGACGGAGAAGGACTTGGATATCGCATATGCCTCAAGTGTTTTGCAGGTGGCTTGAACGTCAAGAATATGTTCGTCACGGCATTGTGGGCATTCTGTTATGACGATGGCACTCCCGCGGAATATCTCAACTGTGGGAGGACATATCAGATATATTCCTGGAACCGGTATCGCTCTCGTGGAGCAATTTGCTGACTGCTTAACCCTGTCGTGGCCAGGATGTCCCGAGATATCGCACGGTACGCTCTCCAGCCTTTGAAAACGCTCGATCTGCTAAACTTATACTGACGGCCTCGGCCCCCCCACAACTTACGGCGAAAACACTAAAAGATACGCCCACTTGCATGGCTTCCCCTTTGGATACCCTAAAGTACATCCGTTCAAGCCGTTGCTCGCATTGCGGTGGGTGTCAACTTCAACTTACGTCGCAGATCCGATGAGTTCAACATGCTTTTCCCATCCAATATGTTCTCAGATTATCACTGAAGGAGATCGCGGGGGACCTGCAGGAGAAGATCGTGGAAGCGTTCTTTGATGCGGCGTGGGGTGAGTAGGCCATTCTTGTTGGTAATTACGCACAAAAGCTCGAAGCCCTCCCAACGATATTCTTGTCATGGCGAATATGCCTTCGGCCATGGATTTTTTCTCGCACCATGGGTTGCCTACTCTCGTCACTGATGACCAAACCCTGTTATCGCCTCACTCAGGTTCACCCTTCCTCTACGACCTCGGCTCACCTGGAGACATGCACACCATCCTCACCAAAACCGTCGGACTATCCTCCACCGCTGCAGACTCTCTCCTTTCCGCCGCGTCCAGCTCGCACGCGTCGTCGATCCTGCGCGAGCAAACTGCGCAAGCGATCAGGGAACGCGGAGTGTTCGGCGTGCCGAGTTTTTGGATCAACGGGGAGCTGTATTGGGGGAACGACAATGTGGTTTACGTGGAACGGGAGATTGAAGGCAGGGGCGTTTTGAAGGGTGACGAGAGGGCGGAAGGTCTGTTGTTGGCGTTGACTCTGTGGGATTTATTTGTTCCTGCAAGCTGACACTTGACGCTGCTCTGTCTATCACACAACTCACTCCATGACGATTCCTCCCTGGATAGCAATGTGGGCGAAATGGAAGACCCTCGTACGTGGAACTGACCGACCAGGGATGAACCCAGTTGAAAGATTGAAGGGGAAACTGTAATTTCAAAGAAAAATAAACATTCAAATCGTCAACTTTCTTAGCCCCTCGCAAAAGGTATGGCATTTCATTTGTATTCTGCTGGCCAGACGTTGGTCCAGTCAGGAGCCGAGAACTCTTCACGAAAAGGAGCATCGAAACACTCTTCCATACATTGCGTCAACCCCTACAAAACTCCACGTAGAGCAGTTATGTTTTCCGTGGCCGGTGCTCGGTCCCTCTGTGACACACAACCCTTTGACTCGACACATTCCAACCCACGAAATCATTCAAACCCAAAGTGAGTGAAGACTAATCCAAGCGACACAAGAAGCAGCGTGCGATGGCTACGTGTGCTGGCTTTTGGTCCAAGGCGATTGCAGAATCATTGCCGGTGGAACGCACATGGTCTATGGGAACGTGAAAACACGCTGCATTGAAAGAAACAAACCGTGTGCCACGGCTAAGTGGATGACTCTTCGTGTTTTTGGCTGATTGTTCCGGATTCATCCATCCGGCATTTCCATTCTCTGCATCACCGTCGCCTCACCACCTCTTCCTTCGGATCCTTCCACAACTCCATCGCATTCTCAGCTTGGAAATGTCTCTCGCCTCCACCTCCCTTCGCGCCTCTCCTCGCCTTGTCTCCTCTCTGGCCCCAACCACCTCCCGTCTCGCCCCCCTCCTGGCCCGCACCTACGCGAAAAAGAAACCCGAGGAGCAACCCGACCCCGTGACCTCCCACATCGCCGGCACGGTCGACTCCACCTACGGGGGCGGTGTAAAGTCCGGCGGGGGTGCGTTCGGGAAGAAGCAGGCTGCCCAGGAGGACCAGTGGGCCTACCAGCACGACAAGGAGCTGTTCGAGCGTCTGGCCAAGAAACTTAAGGCTGAGGTGTCGTACCAGCCTAACTCCCCCGTGGTCGCCTCCGGGGATGCCGCTCCGGCTGCCCCCGCTCCAGAACACTCAGCTGGTTCTTCATCCCCCATCCTCTCGGGCCATACCGGCGCGGCATCGGGCTCGCTTGGGAGGAAGCAGGCTGCGCAAGAGGATCAATGTGGGTGCTTGGAAAGTGTCCAGTCAAGAAGTGTGCTGTTTTCTGACGATTTTCTTTTTGCATCTGAACCTCTGCATTTCCTCTGTCAATTCATCGGCGCCACTGGCGCTCTCTCTCGTTTGTCTCTTACTGATATCTCCATCGGTGGTTTTTCGTCACACGTCAAATCTCATCTTCGGACCCTTCACAAATGGCCACATCGTGGAACCCATCGGGCCTCAATCACCCTGCGTCCACTCTACTCGCTCTGGCATCCGGTTCAACACTGCTTCCTCAACGTCTGGCACCTCAATTACCCTCCTCGACTTCCAATTTTTTTCGCTGGATGTCCCGCCACACAGACATCTACGAGCACGACAAGGAGCTCCTGTCCAAGCTTAAGAAATCATAAGTAATCGTTCATCATGGTTTTCTGAGTAGTGAGGTCTCGTTAGATGGCATGGAGGCGATTGAGAAAGATATTGATCACATGTAACCGAAATCACAAGTACGGTGGTTTCCCAACCTGTCAAGATGCAAAAACCGGTCTTTTGGAGTTGAGGGGCTTTTCACCGCAAACTTTTGGGGCTGGAGCATGGATGAGCGGTGAGGTGCCACCCAAGTCCACCACCGACGTCCATCGACACTTCCCATCAACGCTGCCCTCATCGACGCTCGCTTCAACCTTCCACCATGCGCAACCATATCGCTCCATTGTCTTCGAAGACCCACCGCCCGCTTCTGGCACTCTCCAACTCTCGCCTCTCTGCCCAACGCTATTCCGCACCCCCGCCTTCCATCACTCACTCCCTCACTCCCTATGTCATCGCACTAAGCCACAGTCAATCAGGGCGCGAATCCTGAGCCTCGTGGGGTAGGAAATGGGCCACCCTCATCCCTCAGTGAGCATGTCAGTCCACACAAAGGAATATCCGGCGGTCGCACCTTCCAATCAACCGCGGGCGGGTATTCGTCTTCAGCCCGCCCGGATTGTGGGAGGGCGGCTGACATGAAACCCCTCGAACTCTCGTCGAGCGCGGGCCCGAGCTTCATTCTTTCTCTTCTCTCCTCCTGCATCTTCCGACCACATGGTACCCCTACGTATAGCTTCAGTTGGGCTTTATTGTGCTTGACGGTGCCACTGTCCTCGTAACTCTGTAGCGGGTATCCCGGACCTGTATGGCGGACAGAGGCGAAATAAATGTTCCGGGAAAACCCCTTCTATTTGTGCATGGGCATGTTTGCATGTCCCAATCACCTTCTACCGATTTTGGAGATAAGGGGTTGAACGGGGGTCGAGGAATGTGTCTTAGCAAGTCTCATCTGAAATCTTGAAAGGTAGCACTTGGGGACGACGACGGCTCGACTACGACGCACTGTGTACCGTGTTCGTATACCTCGACCCTTGGCGTGTGAATTGAAGCGGTTTGTGACTGGGAAATACTGGTACTGATTTAAGCAGTAAACTGTTCCCGCAAACACCAAGAACAGGTCGGCATAGTAAAAGGGGGCGGTATCAACATCAAACCTACCTACTCTCCACCACTGAATTTCGAATTTGGGACATTCTTTCCCACTTTTCAATGGTTGCGAAAGTTCTACTCCTTATAAAGCCCACCTCCACCACGCACCGGCTCCACTCCAGGTTGAATTATTAAAACGCCATCTCGAAACCGCACTGTATGAAGGGATTTTTCCGATAGTAGCGTATGTCACCCGGCAATACGACGTGGAACCTGATCTTGCTGCGCCACAAATCGACGCAACTGCAACGCAACACAAGTAAAACGCACGACGCGGCCATAAAACCTTCGCTGCCCCTCGCACTTCGGAATTCAAATCAAAACTCTGCAAAAGCAACGAACTCTCAACATTGAAAGGCCACTTCAAGCGATGCCTCGAACAATCAAACTCTCGCACGAGTCCGTGATTCGCAAGGTGACGGTGGCAGAGGACGCGGAGTGGGACCAACTCGACAAGCAGGTAAGCTAATCGATGCATACGTTCTGCAGAGTCTCACAAGGCTAACTCAAGAATCTACCGACGAACGTGCGCAAAGGTCAAGAACCTCTTTGGCATCCCGGAGAGCGACGTCCTGGAGCTTGCATACAGGGACGAAGATGGTTCGCTACTCTTCGCTCACGCTTTTCATGCGGTCCTGCTCTGACCCACCGCCTGCCTCGTGTGTCACCAGGTGACGTTGTGTCGCTCAACACAACCCAGGAGCTTCGAGACGCCGTGTTCTCAGGAGGAGATGCTGCAAAGGCGGCACGATTCGAGGTGAAGGCTGTTGGAGGGAAGGGAAAGAAGGTGGGTGATGTGGTCCGACTTGGGAATATCGGGAGAAGTACTTGACAGCTCGGCGCTCCATTCATCAGATCGAGTTCGCGGAGTCCACGTCGCTCTATCCGGACGTACCACTCGTCGCCCTTATCCCATCCCCTTTCTCTTCATCACCTATATCGCCCCCGCCACCTGCTGCCACTGCAGCTCCAGTCAATCCCGCTGAGGGATCTCCTGCCCCCAGTGCCGAACCTGAGCCAATTCAGGAAGTTGTTGGAGGCGAGAGGAGCACCGGAAGTGGGCCGAAGACGGAGGACTTCTTGGAGGGCGTGGAGAGGATTGGTGGCGAGGTGAGTTGGATGAACACCGAATCACCTGGAACAGCCTCACTCATCGGTATGTCCCGCTGTCCACCCTCCAGATCACTTCATTCGTGCAGACCCAACTCAACTCCTTCCTCGCGGCCACGTCCACACCTCCGTCTGGTCCTACCAACACCGACCCACGCAACGCGGAAGGTGCACCCGTCAACTCGACTGTCGCCTCCACCCCAATCCTCCAACATACCGTCTCACTCCAATACCGCCCAGATCACACAATCACCTACGCCATCCCCGCATGGACGTCGCACCCTTTCGTGCTCGTCCCGCTCCTCCTCGGGGTCATGCACGCCCTCGGCAAAGCCGGCAAGGTTCTCCCGTCTCTCTTTGCGGCCTCGCTCTTTGCCAAACGTAACCGCGGGAGCAAGTTCTACGGCTCGGTAGTCCCTCTCATGCTCGTCATATTCGGGCTCAAGGCGCTGTGGTGGCTCATGATCCCCATGACAATCGGGGCGGCCATAATGGGTTTGAAGAGGATGAAGCGGAGGATGTGGCAGCGTAGAGCGGCTGCGTGGGGTCCGGCGGGGCAGTGGGCGGGCAATGGGAATGGGTTCCGTGGATGGGACCAGCCACGGGAAGGCCAGAGGCAAAGGAGGGGGTGGAGGAGGGGAGAGGCGAATGCATGGGGGCCGGGGTCGTCGAGTGACGAGGGTTGGTACTGAGGGCGAGGTGACGATGTGTTTTGTCTCTGATATGTTTGGATTAGGTTGGATTGGATTTGCAATGTAAACAAACGTTTAGAAATGTGAAGGGCGTGTAAAGCACGAGAGAGTTTGAGACGTTACCTTGATTATACCACATAGAAATGTGACAATGCTGGAGCGGGGAATCGGAATGACGTGTCCGGAGCAAATATTGCCGTCCACTGTCAGACAAAGTAAACCTCGCTGTACCGAAGCACTCATCAATCATAATACCGGACAACGAACGCTGAAAAAATCAACTGGACAAGCGGATTTTCCCTTTGGATTCGAGCTCTCGCCTCCTCGTGCACAAAAAGCACCAAGACAAGCGCAGATAAAGTCATGTTGTATTAAAGTTCAGTGGCACGTTTCAGGTTATGAAGCAGGAATGAAGGGATGACTTCGAAAACGTACCCGAATCAGCTCACGGAATCAAATTGTTTGCAACGATTGTGGGGTGCAGCATCATATTGCAAAATAAAAATAAATAAATAATAAGATGGAACGGGCCGCGCAGCACCTGTCGCACTGCACCTGCGTTCACCTCGTAATTTCCCCGAAGAAGTGTCAATCTCCCTTTATTCTTAAATTGCAAGCCTAGTTGAGCAGAAACAGGAGCTTACGAAAATGTGTTTTAGTATGCTGGAACAGGGAGTCACAAGAGTAGAACCTTGAAAATCAAACTAGGAACTTCAAACTCCTGCCTCCTGACACACAATGAGCACCAAGGCGAGAGCAGATAAAGGTAAATTTCAACTTGAGCCAACTTCTCCACCATGACTCAAATGCACCACGCATCAAGACGAGAGCAGATGGTGGTATTTTCACAAGACGAGGGGCTGTTTCGGGTGAAAGGACAAAGGCAATGGCCTGTCAGGAGAAACGTGTTTCGTTCCGTGAATCAGCACACGGTTTCATATCCCTTGTAGTGACAATTGCGGTATGCTGAAAAAAGCTGGATGAATTGGCCCAGCTGCACTCCTTGTCCTACGACCTCACAACTTCCCACCGGAACCACAGGCCTTAATCTCCCTCACACAGAATCTCGGGAACAGTCAGAAACGGTCAGATTTTCCTGGTCTGATTTGTTCTGAATCATTCAGATCGACCTCGTCAGGTTCCTTCTGATTCACTCAGGTGCCCTCCTAAAATCCTCGGCCGTGTTCTCAATATCGACGTCCGTGGACCTGAAGCAGCTCTTGTCACTGTGTGAGTCTTGAATTTGGAGACAGAGTTCATTAATGAACATTAGACCATCGATTCTATGTCTGGACGCCCCGGTCAACTGAAGTCGCTGTCAACACGAGCGCTACTACTAGGCCGACTACTTGATCCTGCTCAAGACGAATTAAGGGTGGCGAGTGCGTACATGTCCTTCATCCGGAACCTTCAGTTGCGATCAACCCATTTAAATCCTCGACCCCATTGCAGGTCGTCTCCAAAACCTACAAAACCGAAGACACATTCTCGCCCGCCGTCCAACACGGCCCTTCATTCCGTGACATCGCCGACATCACGGTCCTCCTACAGACCTCGGAGGTTCTAGGAAGAAATCTCACAGCTTGCGTTATAATGTATTTTCGGATAAAAGACATGAGCGCAGAAGAAACATTCCAGTCACGCCAGCGCGACATGATTGATTGAGCGAAATAAAAAAACGAGGCAGCGGTATAAATTATGCCCCAATGAGTCGGCATTACCAGTGCTGTGATATCAAACTCAGCATCGCCACCACTAGAAAAACAATCGACACGTGCGTGAGCATTCACGTCTCGCCAATCAGTAGTTGCAATAACCCACCGACACACCCGACGTCACAAGCCCCACGCTCAACGGAATCCCCAGAGCGTCCCACACGGCCGGGGTGGTATCCATATGACCCCACGAGCAAATCGCGTCGGGACACTCATCCTTGATGATGGCAGTCGTGGACATGCCCGTCGGGGCGTAGGAGATGCATACTTGCACGCCGCACCAGTCTTGTGACATCATGGTGTAGGTCTGAAGGGGAGGGACGGGAAGGGGTTGCATTGTGTGAGGGCGAGGGCGATGGCAGTGGGGGCCAGAGCCCAGAGTTGAATGTGGGACGCAACATACCAGAGCGATTACGCGGTCCTGGTTGGAAATGCCTCCGAGAGTCCAGCAGAAGCCCTCGCCGCCCTGAAAACAAGGAGTTGTGAGATTAAAACCCTCGAAAACGGGCCTCGGGTGAAAAGATGCTTACGTTTGGGTAGTAGAAGGTCAAGCGGCCGTTGTACGCGGGAGGCGGCGGTGGCGGCGGCGGCGGCGGCGCTGTGAGGGGACCACGAGCACAAGCACGAGCACTTTAGTGGGTCGAAAGAAGGAAAGAGAAAGACGATGGGGCTCACGTGGGGGTGGGGGTGGTGGAGGGGGAGGGGGAGGCGCTGAGGGGAAACGCAAGTTGGTTCATTCCACTCCATCGAAAACAGAAAGCAAGACCGAAAAAGCAACGTACGTGGAGGTGGAGGTGGAGTTGTTGTCGTGGTCGTCCTCATGGTGGTCGTGGTCGTCTGGGTCGTTGTCGTCGTCGATGGAGGCGGTGGGGGTGCAGCAACTGTAATCTGGGCATCCTGGGCACCAACTGCGGCAGCAGTGGGACTCTTCTTAGGAGCCAACTCGTTAAACGCAGCTTGGCGCGCGACCTCCATCATCCCGTTCTCGACATTGGCAGCTGCCGCGTCCGCGTTTCGCTTGGACACGAGCGGAATCGATATTCCCGTGGCGAGTCCGACGACCAGGACGACCGCCACCGCGGCGCCGAGCATGAGCATGCGCCGTCTGCGTTTGGACCGTTGTTCGTGGCTGGAAGACGCCCTCATTCGAGACAGGCCCCCATCCGCAGAAGAAGGCCCCTGCAGCACCTCGCTCCAGTTTCTGCCCGAGGAGGCATCGGCATCGTTCAGCGTGGCGTATGTGGAGCGTCCGACATTGAGCGATGCGAGGAAAGTGTTCTCTGGGTCGTGGGTGCGCGTGGTTGGTGTGGGTGGAACTTCGGGGACTGCGAAGCTGTCGTTTGGAGTTTGGGGGACTCGGCGAGAGTTTTCCTCAGATTCGTGGACTTGAGCTCCCCACGGGCGGATGCTCTGCGATGGCGTGGTCATTGGCAGGAGAAAAGGCAACCAACGAGCGCCACTTGGGGACAGTTGCCGCGGTGGGTGCCAAGGCAGGGAAGATCATCCCTTCATTTTTCTTCTTATACTTTATCGAGGCAAATGAAAACAATGTAAACGCAGCCTAGTTGGTGCGTGCTGGTCAAAGCCGCGTGGATGAAATTCGTCTGGTGGGGGACCGTCAGGGTTTATTGTCTTTGCACGGGAGGAAGTGGAGCAAGTGGGCCCAGAAGCGGGAAAGCAGGCGACATTCTGTGAAGTTTTTAGCTGTCGAAAATCAAAGTCTATGAGGCTCCCTTAACTGATTGACGGGAGAACTGTCAGACTTCATCCAAAGTCTGCACATTTTCAAGCATCATTGACGCAGTGCACGCGAGAGGCAATACTGTGAGTGAACATTGGGTGCTCGAGTAGTAAAGCATACTTCCAAAGCGACGCAGGGAAGGTAATTGCCGAACAAGGGCATGTATAGAGTTGTAGAGCTTCCGGTGCCGTTGTTTCAAAAAAGGATTGAACTTACCATAATGGAGTCTGTACCAGTGGTAGAGGAACAGGCTCTCAAGATGCTCAAAGCATGATATTGATTCGAATATGTTGGGCCTGAAACAATGAACATGTCAAAAAAAAAAAAAAAAAAATTTACAAAAAGAAAGGACTTTGCGCCAGAAAATCGTGAACAACTACGCACAGTCAACTGAAAATTTCTCTAAATGACAATTTTCTTTCACTGAAGTCCCTGTGTTCCCTTCCGCTGATTTGTCGGGATCTGGTTTGGAGTCAACCAGCCTCTTGACGAACTTGGCGAGGATCTTCGGGTTGCCGACGTTATAACATTCAATAATCACCTCAGAAAGGGAGTGCCAAAGATGCGGAGAAATTTTGCCGAACTGGTTAGCTGCGTTGCGAATTTGGACATGGTGCTGTTGAGCACCCGGTAGTGCACCACCCGAGAAGTGGACGGTCCGCGGACAGTCCACGGACCTTGGCCGCCTGAGTTCGGTCGGCTTAGGGCGAATCTCAGGGTTGAGCAGCGTAACGCAGGTGGAATGGAGATTTCCTTGGGCAAAAGGACGGCGCTTGCCTAGAGTGTCTGTGCTTGGCCGGCTGTCGCTAATTCCGCCGAGAGTTGGATAAAAATGCGATCAAGGAAGACAAATGCAGCTGAGAAAACAAGGTCGATTGGCTTGTTCGCAAAGCAAACCACCTTTCCTTTACTTCGCATTCGCATTCAAGCGAAAAGTCACCTCCCTCAAGTGCTGAACGCTGTCCTGTTTGTTTTCTGATATGCACATGGTCTGCCATGTCATTCGATCGAGCCCTGCGCAAGCCACCCGCAGCCCTCAAAAATCATTCTCCTGACCCAGCTGGGTGAGAGTCTATGCACAAGGAAAATGGTGCTCGGAAGGGGGCCGTAGGGTCAGTCCAGTGCTCAGCTAGCGGAGCTGCTTGCACTTTGAGTCCACCGGCCAATAATGAAATTATGTACCAGCGGGCCCCTTACCCAATGCTTCTTTCTTATGCCGGCTTGAGCGAGAAGATTTGAACAGAGCTGGTTGCTGACATTGCGGGGAAGCATTATCCCTGGGCGGTAAAATTGGTGGACAAGTGACAATTGAGCCGTGAGCCCTGATGTTTGGGAAGGTCAAGGAAGAAAGCCAAGGGCGAGCAACATGTGACATCTTTTTACTTGCGCTCGCCGTCTCTTTCGGGTGGGTTCGCCAATCAAACCGAGTTTCGTCAAGTTTCTATCCACGGACGGACAATAAACCATTCCGAATTGATTTAGAGTTGACTTAGACTACCTAAGATCTATTTGTTGTATTTGCATAATCAGAGACCAAAGGAAGGCAGAGAATCCCATTCTTCCTGTTGCAGTGTGTTTCCAAACAAACCTTCGTAATCACATCACGCAATAAACTATAATCGCCCTCAAATCAATCTTCCATCTCACCCCATTCACATCACCCACCCCACCACCACACTCAAATGCCCCTCGCCATCGTCATCGGAGTCGGGCCGAAACTCGGCTCGGCCGTCGCGCGGCGATTCGCGCGGGAAGGGTTGACGACGGGGGTGTTTTCGCGCACGATCGAGTTCGCGAAGAAGTTGAAGGGGGAGGTTGAGAGTGAGAAGGTCGCCGGGTCGGTGAGTTCGAGCAACGGAGGCCGTAGTTGCGAGACGCGAGCACTAGCGCAGCGAGACCGAGGTCGAAGCGCCCATGGCGCTGACCGAGTAGTCCGCCGGAAGCGAGTCATCCGTGCGCGAAGCGCGAATGATAGATACAGCGCGGAGCGCATATAGTTCCCGTGCCGAGAAGTGATGAGTTGCTCTTCCAACATCCTTTTACACGAATCACCCCCCTTGTGTCACCGTACCGCCCCACAAGATCCAAGTCTACTCCGCCGACGCCTCCTCTCCCTCCTCGCTCTCCGCATCCATCAAGCAGTTCCTGTCCGACTTCGCGGGCCAGCGACTCGAAGTCGTGGTGTACAATGCGGCGGCAGGGTTCCCCCCGGGTCCGTTCCTGGACATTACGTTGGAGAATCTGGAAAGGAGCTTGGATGTGAATGTTAAGGGGGCGTGGACGACTGCGAAGGAGGTGTGTACGTCGCTTCGATTCGGCTTCTCCCCACTCTGGTCTCAGCATTAATTATCGTCGTTCAATCTCATCCTTGCCACCCACCACCACCCCACTCCAGGTATTCCCCGTATTCCTCTCGCAGCAACCACTCCCCGAAGCGCCCCACCACCGGGGAACCTACCTCATCACGGGCGCGACGGCGATGCTTCGCGGCAGCGCACGGTTTTCCTCGTTCGCAAGCGGCAACTTTGGCAAACGGGCGCTTGCGCAGTCGCTGGCGAGGGAGTTTGGACCGCAGGGGATTCACGTTGCGGACGTGGTGGGTATTCTGCTTCGTACTCTCAAGGGGTGACATTGCAGGAGTCGCTCACTTCCGCCCTCTCTGTCACAGATAATCGACGGCGGAATCGGCCCTGAAGGCTCCACGGACGCGACCAAGAACCTCGACCCTGACGCGATTGCGGACACGTACTGGCACCTCCACAAGCAGCATGCGTCGGCGTGGACGTATGAGGTGGATTTGCGGCCATTTACGGAAAAGTTTTGAGATTGTGTGGCGAAGAAATTCTTAGTTTTGATTTGATTTCTGTTGTATGAATATGAGGCGGGACGGTTGAATTTCCGACCGGTTGAATTTCGGCATAAAATGTCGTTCAACCTCGACGCAACAGAATTTGTGCCTGGCGGTCAATCGTTCGCGATCGACAGCACTCAGCCACATGCGGCGTCGTCTATCGACTTCCAGTTCCTGCCAGATGTCCCTTTTCCCTCAGATTTCGTGGACCCACAGCACTTAGATTCCCCTGCTCCTTTCCAGTCCAGGATCGACGACGGGGAGGAACAAGAACAGGAACATGAGACCGCTCTCGAGGACAACGAGGACGAGGACTTGTCTGAACTGATTCTGGACGGGCTCCCAGTCGACACCTTCTCCTTCCTCGACCTGGACGGAGAGGACAGTTTCAGCAACGACCCGCCGACGATCGAGAAAGAGCTGCTGTCTATATTCCCCCTAATTCCTCCAGCTACCATCGTCGCGGCGTTGAAGAAGAACGATGGCGATTGGGGCGTGACGATGGACGAGCTGCTCGACCGGGCGGTTTTGAAAGAGGGACCGGGATGGGAAAAGACGGACGACCAAAGACAGCGGGCGAGGAGAAAGGGCCCGTGCAGGTTTCACATGCAGGGGTGGTGCGCGAGGAAGGATTGTGAATTCTCGCATGATTTGGGGTCCATGATGTGCAAGTGAGTTGTTGCCCGGCTTCAAATGTTTTCGTGATTGTGTGCTATCAGGTGACGTGTCTGCCATAGGTACTGGCTTGACAATAAATGGCAAGTACCTGAGCCTCTTCTCCTAAGACCGAAGATCGCCAACACAAATCTTTTAACGACAGCCTCAAGGATCCTTGCGAATTTCTCCACGCAATCCCTGCCACTCCGTCTACACTTTCGCGGGAAATATCTTCCACTCCTAACAGACATGGATCAACTGTTTCGGTGGAATCTCTCAGGCCGTCGGATTTTCCGTCACTCGCTACACCAAAGCATAGTCCGGTACCTTCTGAGCCTCGGATTTTAGCAGTACAAGTGCAGCCGCGGGACCCACCTTCTGCAGTCAAGCGCGAAGACTTTCCTTCTCTTGCTGCCGTGAAATCGTCGAAGCAAGGGGTGAAACCGACGTCTTCCAAAAGAGCAACGACAGTCTCCTCCTCCAACGCAACCTCACCACCATCCTTCGCCTCCGCCCTGCGGAAAACCCCACCAAAGCCCCCATCATCTCGCGCCACACCGACACCACCCCTTGGAGGCGCCGGTCGCAGCCGTGTCAAGTCAGATCTTCCATCGCGAGTTTCCCTACCGTGGGTCGAAACAGGCGTCGCGGCTTCAAACGAGTTCCTCAAGGAGCGACGAGAGGCGGAGGAACACGCCGTGGCGAGGAATAGGTACTTCCAACTGGCTGCTGAGATGGTCAGAAGAGGGGATGGTGGGGGAGCGAAGGTGGGTCAAGAGTTCTCTTGCTGGTTATTGTTGTTTATTCAACCTTGATTCTTTATTTGCAACTGCTCAAATAGGAAATGGCCCGTCTCGGTCATAATCACCAAGACCTGTCACGACGGGCCCACGCTCGTGCGGCCGACGTGATCTTCACTGCTCGGAACGCGAAACTCACAAGCCTGAACACTCCCGGGTCTTCTATGCGTGTGATCGACCTGCACGGCCTTCTTACACACGAAGCCACTGACAAGACATCTTCGATGATCGAATCTCTAAGAATGGGTGGATTCACGGGCCATCTTGCCGTTGTGACGGGAACGGGACATCACTCGCTGCGATATGATGGCGCTAAAGGTCCTTCTGTTCCGGGCTCGAGCGAACGGAACAAGATGTTCGTTGCTGTAGCAGGCATGTTGGACGAACGGGGTTTGCAGTGGCGGGAAGCGAAAGGGACTGACGGGCGTGGGGGTGTCATCATGATTGGAATATATTGACGTACACCACCAACAACAGCGTTCGGACCGGTTGACTGTTCGAAGATGTCCGATCTTGATCACCCATTTACTCGCGCCATGCCCCTCTTCAACCCCTTGACCTCAATTCTCGTCCGATGCGACTCGGCGCTACTTCCCAACCGTCTCCTCCAAAACTCACACCGCTCTTCCAAGTACTTGACTCCATTCTGCGCAAGTTCCGTCACCTCTTCATTCGGATTCGAGGCAAAGGTGGGATCGTTCATGAGTTCGTGTAGGAACGCCTTGTCGACCGAGAGCGGGCCAAGGTATATGTGATCGCGGTGGATGGTTTCGTGAGAGTCGACGGCCGACACTTGTAAGGGTGAGATGGTGACGGTTTTGCCAGGTTTGGAGCCAGGGCTGGGTGACTTGGCGCTGATCCGCCCCGGCGCAGGCTTTGTCTTGCGAGCGTCCACTTCAGATCCATTTGCTGCTTTCAGTGCTTTGAACGCCGCCAGTTTATGCGCGCCCTCTGCGACGGTATTTCGTCGCTGATGTCCTTGTGTCGCAACGACTGCAGGAGTTGGTGATGGGAGGGTGGAGGCCGACACCGTCTCTACTTTGCGAGTAGGTTCTGGATCAATTCCAATACCGCTCAGGATCGATTCCTGCGCCTTTTGAATCCCGAGTCGAAACTCGTCAATCTCCGGTTTCAACCTTGCCCCGCGGTGGAACCACACCAAGGCGTTCTCGAAATTGCCCGACGCAAAGAGCGCCTCGGCCCTCAACAAAATCGCACGAGCGTTTTCTTTTTCCAACGCCAGGAGAGCGTCAGCGTCTTGCAGCGCTTGTTTCGCCAGACCGAGCGAGAGGAGACATCGTGATCGAGCGAGGAGGACGGCTCGGTCTCCGGGACGAGCCTCGAGAGCGGCGTTGTATTTCGAGAGGGCTGTTGTGGCGTCGCCGTGGCGGAAGTGCAGCTCGGCTTCGGCGAATGCGGTGTGGAATGCTTGCAAGGCGGGATCGACCATGCCGCCACCAACGGGGGATCGAACGGGCTCGGGAGGGGATTTGGGTTCAGCCATTGAGATTGAGATTCAGAGAGGGGAGACTTGTCAAGTGTTTGGGGGACTATTTTGTGATCGATGATCGATAGGTGACGTCCACTTCGCCATGTTTCGCAAGGCGCAACCATATCCACAAAGTCTCTTCAAAAATGTATTCCATACGCAAATAAAAATTCATATTATCTCACATTCAAAAAGGATTCACTGGGAATGTCACGCTTTCTTCTAAACCATACCCCACAAAGAAAAAGGTCGGTTGAAAGGACTCGGCGTGTATCTCTTGCAACCCAAAAGAGAGAATCACTTCGAGCGTGGTGCAAAAATTCTGGCTCGTGTGAGGGAAAGAGGGTGCGGTAAAACGACTTGGTTCTGGACCCCAAGAAGAAGAAGAGGAACGATGGAGTAGATGAGATGACGGCATCTCACAACTAAGCAGAAAAACGCGCTGTAAATCAGTTCCCATCGTTGATGGGATGTTGTTTACAGGGTGCTCTTCTGATCAGGCAAGGATGGACGATGGCTCGCAACCCATCACCCATCATCCGTCAAGGAAACTCTCCGCAAGATGCCGAGGAAGTGCCAAAGATAGAGCATGTGCGTCTTTCCATTGCCCCCAGCGTCATCGAGAATGATATCGCTCCGCTCGAGGCACCCAAAGAAAGATGCCCCCAAAAGAGGTGGCTGCTCTTCATCCCCGCGACGACCATACGGTGCGTGGAGCGTTGCGCGTCACGTGCGGTGCTTTTAGCGAGGATGTTCCTATCAATGTTTGTGGAAGAACTTGTGGAGAGAAAAAGGAGGCGAAGTGCCCGGTCCACTGCCAGCAACCTTGTACAACGTTAATCACAGCTTTAGTTTTCGAAGCTTGCTGGGTCCCTCTTTTGCAATTCGGGAAGGGAGAGCAGTATTCGCGGCGTTGTTGAGCATTAGACTCTCCTGAGGTGGTATGACTTTGGGTACTTCGGTTTTTGTCACAACGACAACCTCGCCTAGAAGGTGGGATTAAATCAATTTAGGTAAAAGAAATGATGATCTGTAGTAGTACGTGCTCACCAGAGTTCGCATTGTCCAATGACCATAAAATGCAGTCCACGACACGTGCAATACCCACGGAGTCATCTCTTTGGGACTTCAGCCAAGATTCTGGGGCTCCGGCTCTGCGCGAGCTCAAGCTGTGAGAACGACTACTGTGACAGCACGGGTGGTGCCACGATGGTGACCATTCTTGGCACAGAACTTTGGGGCGATGGAGTTGTAGAGGAGGATGAATAGCCTGTTTTTATTGCGTGGGGTGTTGTCACCAAAAGTGACGAGTTTGCAAGAGGCGGGAGAAAAGGAACGGTGCGTGTGGTATGTAAGAGCTGTCCAAGGTTGTTTGGTGAGGTCACTCTCGAGCACACAGAAGTGGATCAACCAATTGGAACTTGCCGCTACTTGGCCTGCTAACAATGAGGAATACGGGTCCCAGAATCTGGTGGAGGGAGACTCCAGAGCGCTATAGCCAACAACGTTTATAACAATGCCGAACGACAGGTCGTGTAGTTTGCTCCGGTCGACTGTTGCTGGCCCAACTCGACTTCCGCCAGCACCCGTCGACCTCCTTAGTTGGCGAGATAGTGCCATTTGAGTGATAGAAAGTGGTATGATGAGACCTGACTCGATAGCTGCGCGAAGGGAAGTGGGGTTCGGAAGACTGGACGATTCGAAGAAAGGTGCACGCGGCCGTTTGGAAGCGTGAGGTTGACGACGACCTAGTAAAACTAAGCATCATCCTAGGCATAGCGGAGTTGCAAATGACATCTCTCACATCGACTCCTCCGAGCTGGTCAATCTTTCCGAACAACTCCAAAACTTGACCCAGGTTTCCATCCATAAGCAGCTGCGATGTGACCCGGATTCGGGGATAACGAGCACGTCCAATAATTGGCTTCAAGGAAACTGGCTCCTCTCGTTCCACACGTCACGGAATCTCACGCGGTTTGAAATGCTGCACACGTTCGTTCAAGGTCCAATCGATTCGGATCGGTCAGAACGGCTCCCATCTACGAGACGCAAAAGCGCGTGCAATCTCGGTCCCTAACTCGAATGATACGTTTGAGACCATAGCGCGGATGATTTTATGCGGAGACATCCCATGAGGGATAATATCGGTTTGAACAGATTGAGGCGTGCAACGTGATGCGGGGATGTCGAGAATTATTACCTGAAAGGAAGGTGTGCAAAAGCTCGACGAAAACCTGAAGCGATAACGCGAAGTTACCTGGCTCTCTTGCAACCCGTCCCCGCAATTGGAGCGCGATGACTTCCAAACGGTCTCCTACTAAGCCCGATGCCCCCGTAACTGTCCCCAAAGGCGCGACTGGTCGGCTGTTCGACGCCGTTGAGCAGAGTCGCTTGGACCTCGTGAAGCAGGCGCTCCAAGACGGAGGGGATCCGGACGAGCGCAAGAAAGTAACGCTGATTGTGGAGTGGCCCACTGGAGAGAGGCGGCTCCTCGAGAAGGGAGGGCTCTTCTCGCAGGACAAGTACGAAGATGTTATGGAGCGCCGGGAGGAATCCCAGTTGATGGAGTCCGTACTCGCACTTGCAATTCGGTCTGGGAACGTCGAGATTGTTAAAACTCTGTTGGACTCTGGTATGTCTCCGGTTCGCTGCTGGAAATTCGCGATCATCGGTACTAATAGTGATTAAACTCATCAACATCGATATGGACTGCAGGCCGCTGTGACCCTAACAAGAAACTCTCGTGGCGTATTGCAAACGTGTTTCGGACGTGGTCTAGTGATCTCTGGGAAAACCATCGATGGACGCCAGTGAGTTTTAGGTTCAGAAATCGATAGCCACCGGTCGTATCACTGAAACACTGTCGACACCTCATCTCCAAATTCAGTTGAATACAACGACTTTCTCTTCGCATCTCGAGTTCGCCCTATTCTGTGGTAAAAACACATTCAACAAACCAGGATCCGACGTCGTCCTAAAGTCCCCCGAAAACTGGGACTTAGTTTCGCAGGAGTTCTTCTGCAGTCCTCATATAACCATCGTCAAACTGCTGGTCTCTCATGGCACACGTATTACAGACGCCGACCTAGCTGTCGCGGAGCGGTTGAGAGAGGGTCGTGACGCATTCTCAAACCGCATTGCAGCACAGACGGCCTTCATCGAAGTTCTGTCCAGCAACACGACGCTTGAAGTAAACCAAGCCGCGGTTGAGAAAATTACCCCCAAGCAGACTTCGGCTTCCATATCCTCATCATCGGCGCTTTGGACCAGCAAAAGCACTGGCAACCTCCTCGAGCCGAACGAGGAGATTGCCGAGCTTCGGCGCGTTAATAGGGAGCAGCACCGTCACATTATGGAACTGCAGGACGCGTACGATGAGTTGTTGTGGAAATACGAGGCGCTGAGGATGCAAGTTGAAAGCGTGACGGTTCGTATATTCCTCCACCCCCCACAAGCGAAGCTGCCGTTTGACCAGTGCTCACGTGAACTAATCGCATTCCTTTACATCTGTCTTTCTTCGTCGATACCTCTAAACATCGGCCAGCCCGCAGAAGACCACGAACCCGCCGTCTCATCTCCCCTCGGCAACTCCACGGCCCCCTACTTGGCAGTACACCCGCGCTTCGAGGACCGCCCTGCGCACCACGACCGCGCAGCCTCGGACCGGACCTACCAGCCCATCAACCGCCGCGCGCGAACTCCATCCCCTGTTAACGTTCCGAGAAGAAGTCACTCGCTCACGCCACCGCCACAACTCGCGAATGGAACTGGACCGGCGCCAAGTCTTCCCCTTCCGCCCCCCGTTTCCCCCTTTTTTGTCCCAAAGCGAGCCGACTCGGCACAGTTGCATGCGTAGCGGTCGTGGTCTGAGAATCTCCCATCTCTTATAGACTAGAAGCATCGTGTACCTTATAGTGCCGTATATTTACACGAACATTATCACGACTTGGCCTTCTTCTTCTTTTCCTTCGGCCGCTCATTCTCTCTCGCCTCCTCTTCCTCATCCTCTGTACCTGCCCTTCGCTTGGCCGGCCTCGCCACATCCTGCGCAGCCTCATCATCGCTTTCGCCGAACCCTTGCGTGAATCCCGCGAGCGTGTCCTGCACATCGCCCGCAGCACTGCTAGAACCCTGTGCCGCCACGGAGCCGACAGACTCCGGAACTGGGCGCTTCCCAGTTTTGTACGCGGCGGCCATGCGGTCCATGTTGGTCTTGCGCTCGAAATCGTGTGGGACGATCGAGGCGGGATAGTCCTTGAGCGGTGGGGCGCGTTGCGAGGGTCAGGATCACCCAAAAAGGTGACATCGCAGTGGTACTAACAGTCCCGACCTTGCATTTTGCGAGTGCCTGTACGGACGCCGGTGCTGTCCACTACGAGCACACCACGTTAACGCTCAACCACATTCCCTCCCCTAAGAAAACTGCGCACGCTCACCGGCTCCCAGACGTACTTCTCCGGCAAGCCCGCGACCTCCTTGACGTACCGCTTGGCGAAGATGCCCTTCTTGTCGTACTTCTTGGCGAAAGAGACGGGTGGTAGACACGGAAGTAGGTCGTGAAGAAGGCGGAGGAGCTGCGTGGTGTATAGGTGGGTGCGGGGTGTGGAGGGGATGAAGGGGCAGGTGGGTAACATGGTGGATCAGAAGGGGAACGAACCACAGCCAAAGCCAATTCCCGACATTCAGGGCGTGGTAGGCGTCCAAGAGGAGTTCTTCAACTTCGGCGCCGCGTTCCCACGAAATGTACAAATCTGGTACGGCGTTTCGACAATCTTGGCGTGACAAGCACGACGATGGAGCCAAAGGGAACGACGGACGCACCGCCTCGAATCAAGAAGAACGCGACGGCATGACGCACTAAGTGGTGGTTCCACCCCTCTTGCTTTAGCTGTCTCCTGCCAATATCGAGGTAGAAACCAACCCAGGCCACCGACCTGTCCACAAACACAGTCCCCGATCTCCCCCGACCACACCACAATCGTCACATCACAGAGTCAATCCACGGATACCCAGTCCTGCCCATCTTGGTGGTGCGGAAGTTGCAGGACGTGTCAAGAATAGCCAAATGTGGTAAGAATGGCAGTGCAGTTCGTCGAGGAATTGGCGAGATATGATTGAGTGTGATTGCACGAAGGCGCGACGGGAGTCGAGCAGATGAGTGCAATTGGTCAACACCCCAACCAGGAAGCTTCACCTTTGCGACCTCCTTCTCCCTCTTCATCCACGCCTCAAACCTCCTCAGCGCCTCAGTCTCACCACCCATATGCGGGCTTCGCTCATCCACGGGTGGCTCGTCGTGCCCAAGTTCTGCGAGGAGCGAGACAGAGAAGGATCCGTCGGGGCCAGTGAGGGTGGAGGGGTCGGTGGAGGGGAGAGTTGGGAGAGTGGCGATCGGAGGGAGGGATGTGGGTGGCGGGTGGGGAGGGCGACGGGCGGGGAGTTTGGCTATTGCGTAGAAGTCGTGCGGACGGGTGGACGTCATGGTCAGTTGAGTCGGTGTATGCGCTCCGATGTGCCGTCCGCACTGTGTCATTCGCCATTCGTCATTCGCACTTCGACTCGTCTCCGGCGGACAGCCTCGCTTCGCTCGGTCCTCGGTTGGCGCTATCGCGCCTAGGCCTCGGAATCCTCCCTCTGCACGCGTTGCTCGCTCCGGTCGGACTGCTCGAATCACACTTTGAAAAGACGTGCGTAATGGCGAATGAGATAGGGCAGGTGGGCGAGAGGGTCACCGCGGAGGACGAGCAGACGGGATTTGAGGACTGGCGTCCGGTGGCAAGATTGTACGTGTCAGAAGACATTTCTGTCGTCTCTGTTATGGTGGCAGCACTCAGCACTCAACTCTTCAGTCTCTCGTCCAGGTCTGCCAGAGATTCCAGGCTTGTGTTGATGGCAAGATTCCCGTTGAATCTCGCTCCCACGAATGGCAGTCCCCACCACCCACTCACAGATGGATCCATCTCCTTACCCCAACGTTCATCGCGTGATTCCTGACGTACGCGGGGTCCAGAAAGAACACCGGAAACAGCGNTTGCGGCGAGTGCGTGAGTGCGGCAACAAGCGGCGCGTTGTCGCGAAGTCGCAGAGTGCGGCCGCGCAGCCACACGAGACAGCGTATGGGAGAAGACATGGCAGTGAGGGTGGGTGGGTGAGGTGACAGCTCGGGAGATGCAATCGAGGGGAAATGGGACAGTTGCTGTGGTCGATGCGAAGTCAGAATAGGGGATGTGCGCTACCTGTAATTACGGGTAAAAATATACGTGTGCCAATATTTTGTATAGGGAGCACATTTTCGGCTCGTATTTTTATGATTCCCGCACTTACGGGTAACGAAACTCTACCCGTATTAGCTTTTTTCTCCACAATCGAAACCGCAAGACCCAAACTGCCCACGTCCAGCCACCACTGTATAATTCAAGGTTCGTTTTATTTCCTTTTTTGAACAGGATTGTCACTTCTTGACCCAAAGCACATGTTGCAGAAGGAATTGCCAAGACTGCAAGGGAGAGCTTGGAGGAGAAGCGCCAAGCATGTGAGTCTAAGGAGAAGCTAGAGCACAAACGCTGGGAGCTTGAGAGGGATGACAGACGTGCGTCAATGGAATTGCAATGGGAGCGGTTGCACCTGCAGAGGGAGCAACGGGAGCAACACTGGTGTGAGTATGATGACAGAGTTAGGTACAAACAGGAGGAAAAGGAGGAAAACCGCTGCAAGGAAGAGAGATGTGAGAAATTGGAATTTGAAAGGAACATGGCGTTAATTGACACATTAAAAAGTGTTTCAAAGAGGGACAAATAAACATTACAAGTGTAGATAGTCTTCTAGAATTGGTGGCTCAACGTTAAAATATGAAGATGTAACTCCCCCATAAAAACAAGTATGGCAATTTGTCAAGAGGACAGCAACGTTTTATATAGTACCAACAGGTGTCCTTCCCAGCTGCATGTGACAAACGTAGTCAGTAAAGCCCCATAGGCTCGTCAGCTTACCATATCTCTATTCCAAAGCTATCCTCATTTGACTCATGCTTGCATTGAGAGCAGCTTGTCCAGGAGTGATTTTGGATCCTTTGTGTGGAACCTGAACATGCAAAGAATGTGTGTATGCAGGATCACAATAAATAATGAGGGGCTTATTGTTTGGGCCAAATGCTTAAAGGGTTCAACAGTCACCAAAAATTGTACTGTCACACCATTTCTTGCTTAAGCAAACACTCACCAAACTGTTCCAAAATGTCATACCACAGGCTGTTACAGAAGATCCTCAGGTCATGCCATTGCCCACCATAAGGTCCACTGAGATGCCATGAGATCGCATCTGGGGACGTTGCCCCCTGGGACTTCACAGCATGAAAACATTTCCAGCCATTGTAGCTAGTGTGTTGGTCTTTTGTGGGCCAACGTATTGCATGCATAGTCCCATCAATAAATCCAAAACAGTCCACATATCCCACTCCCTTTGCAGCAACTGAATCAATTCACTGGCCATATGCATCTCATCAAAGCACAGTATGCGCGCATACTGACTCGCAATGAGCAGCATTGTATGCGTTGCTATCTGCAATAGTTGTGAATATTCCGGACCAAAATGCTGCATTCTCATGACTTGTGTGAACACCAGGTGGTTCAGAACAACACAAAGGGCATCAATGCCACTGGTTTGACCACCATTGTCCAAGAAATGGTGTTGGGTAATCTCAATGCACTTGCAAGACATAAAATGTTGTCCCAAAAGAATCTACAGACACAGTAAGTGATCATGACAACACGATTGAAACAAAAAGACAGCTTCTCACCTGACATTCAGTTTACAATCTGCATTAGTCATTTTGCGTAGGTCTAGTTGACTAGATTGGACATTCCAAAGCAAGAGAAGTGGCAGCAACAAACAAAATGGCTGAGTTGAAGACCATTTCACCTTTATCTGGGGACTTGTCACTGAGATTCAGCAAGCAGGCCTCCATTTCATGTGTTTGAGTTTGGTGTGCTTCCTATAAATTACAAATGGCGCACACACACTTGTACCTGTAATTACGGGTAAAAATAAACAAGTAGTATTTTACCCATAATTACAGGTGGTGCACATCCCCTAATACCAGCCAAATCTGCTCTTTCTCAATTACTCCACACGTTGCCCAGAAGGGACATTTGCTACATGTTCCAGCACCCTTCCAGGAGGTTTGGTTTGGTTCTGAATACATTTTCCCCATCAAACTCATGACCTCACTAGTTGTTGTGGACCTGCAGTTAACCTCTTCCCATGAAATACAGCCCATCCCCTGAATGACACCTGGCATCACTTGGTGGCTTCAATGAAGAGAAGATTTGGATTTTATGGCTGTCATGACTATAAGTTTAGAATTGAATATGTGGGAATGACCAAGCACCTCAGGAACTGGATAAGGACACCATTAGGGATACAAGGGAGCAAGTTGAAACTTGCAAATCCACAAATGCAAGTGGAGCTGGCACTTGATGAAGAAACCTATGGAGCATTTATGCTCAAGTGGATTGTTGCAGCTGACCAAACTCTCACTGAACCAATAATGGTTCCTCTGGATGATTCATGCAGCAAACTGCAAAGTCCCCCAGATATCAGGAGATACAATTAAGGCAGATATTCCACAGGAGGTGGAGTGCTTACAAGGGAGGATTTGGGACCTTTTGGAGGTGAGTGTTGTAGAAATTTATTGTTACCACAACCATTAAGGGCGTGTTCGACATGTGGTTAGTTTAGACCGTGGTTATGGTTAGGGGTCCTTGCGTGTGTCGTAACTGTGGTTTTGGTTGTGGGCACGAACGGTCATGGTATTGGTGGTTCCAGAGTCTTCGGTGGTTTTCGAAACCCAATAAAAACATGGACTACCAAATTCTGGATCATTATGGCTGATTTCATCCCAATCCAATCCATCACACCTCCCCTGACTTTGGATCGCTCTATATGTGGGGAATCGGGATGTTGGTCGTTGCAATGGTAGCGGCGCGGCGTATGAAGCAGTGCAAAGAGACAATAACGGCTTGTCAGAGCCACCAGAACCTTTGATATAACGGAAAGGAGTATACCAGGTGGTTGATGGATGGACACAATGCAGTGTTTCACCACGCGGCAAGGATGGATAAGGTGGTGTTTTCCCAGCTCTGCTTGATTTTGCAACAGCCAAATTTGGAAGGAGAGAAGCTGGAAGATGGACGGACAATCAATGTGGAGCAGCAGGTCCTCATGTTTCTCCAATGGGTTGGATCCAATGCCTCAAATTGGACACTTCAGCGAAACTTCCAAGTCTCTGCTGAGAGAGTTTTGTTTTACGTCCATCGTGTGCTTTCACAACTGTCCTCTCTTAGTTTGGTCTATTTAAAGGTGCCGGCGTTGGGTGACCCTGTACCAGAATGGATTACGGAGAGTAGGAAATTTTTCCCTTGGTTTAAGGACTGTATTGGGGCACTTGATGGAACCCATATCCTGGCACATGTGCCAGAGGCCAATTTGAATCATTTTAGGGATTGGAAAGGTGGTTATAGCTGGACAGTGCTTGGAGTGTGTGGGTTTGATGCACTCTTTCACTGGGTTCAGACTGGATGGGAGGGTTCTGCACATGATGGGATTGTATACAAGGATGCCCTGCAGACTGGATTTAATGTTCCAGCTGGAAAGTATTATTTGGGGAATGCTGGATTTGGACTTGACAAATATGTTTTGTTGCCGCACTGTGGTGTACAATACCACCTGAAGGAATGAGCCAGAGGGCGAAGAAGGTGAGACAAGTACTTTCCAAGCTTTGATTTTGATAATACTATCTATTGCTCCAATGTAATAGGCCCCAAAATCCACGTGAACTGTTCAACTTACGGCACTCATCTCTCCGCAACGTAATTGAACGACTTTTTGGGATCTGGAAGAAGCGATTCCCAGTCCTGAAACATTGCGTTGAGTACAATCTTTCCACGCAGCGTGAGCTCGTGCTTGCACTTGCGGTCCTTCATAACATAATTGTCCTTGCTGGAAGGGGTGAGGATATTATCGCGGCCAAGTATGATTGTAAACAGGAACAACATGAAAGACATGAAGATCAAAGACTACAAGTAGGTGACGGCACGGGAGAGGGTGAATTCACAGAGGACGCCGAAATGAAACGTTTTCGTGATGAAATTGCTCAAGCAATGTGGATGGACTATAATAGGGAACTGTATTTAAGAGGGATACAACAAATATAGAACAATATTTGCTGAAAATGTCAACATAAATAACCCCATTTCTTCACATTTCAAGTCTGTCCTGGAATGCTGGTTGGGAGTTCCATGGCGCGAAGTAATCGAACCCTCCTGACGTCATACCCAGTGTTGCCATTGGTCCCACAGAAGAAGTCTCAGGTTGTCCTCCAAAAGTGAATCCAGCATGGTTGAAGTTTCCACTACCCGGCATGGCTTGCGCACCCATCGCCAATCTAGGTCCAGCCCCAATTCCATTTCCAATCATAGATGTGAACCACGCTCCCCATAGCTCACGCGTCTCCAAACTCACATATTGCGCTGCATTCAAAGGATCTTGGAATAAATGTGTCAGTTGGACAATAGTGTCCATTGGCCATTTGTCTGCCTGTGCAAGTCACATAGCTTCTCAGAGAGAGGAAAAGGTGTCCTGCTGCTGTGATTGCCAGTTGACCATCTGTGTGAAGGAGGATGCAATAGATTTTATGGACTGGGAGTCCATGTCATCATCATCGCTTCCTGTCCTCTTTCTCTTGTTCCAGGCTTTTTGGTGCTTGTTTCCCATGCACTTGCCACTGCCTGACTGGCGGCGGTGGGACAATGCTGAAGCTAAGGAGGACAGGTGTTCCAGAACGGGAACTGCGAAGAGCACCCTCCATACCGGGATCAGGTGAGTTACGAAGCAAACCTACTAATAACATACATGCAACACCAAAAGAGTTCCACATAAAGATAAAAACTGGAATAGAGAAGAAGACTCACATGTGTTTTGAGCAAGACCCATATCATCCCCTTCTGATTCCTCACTTCCACTTTCATCTGAAGAGCCAGAAGAGCTGTCATCTGTCTCTTCATCAGACGAAGTGTCCAAATCCTGTTCTGGTTTCCTCTTCATGCACGGGTTTGCAGCCCATTCCCCCATCGCGACCTGTCCCTCATACACAACTTTACACTTGTCTCACAGAGGAAAAGGTTTTTTTAGCAAACTTCTGAAGCTTTTTGTATTCCTTTCTGTCACGCTGTCAAATGAACAACATTCACCATCAGATGAATTCTTCACCAATGATAACAAGGACCAGGAACCCACATCTTTGAAGCTTTCCCACGCCCCCTGCAACGCCGTGACTCTCTTCCCAATGGGATCCCAGCCAAAGCCAGATCCCTGTCAAACGAGCCGGTCAAGTGCTGCGTATTCCTTTTTCACGTTCTGCTCATGCTGCTTGACTGTTTGCAGCTGATACAGAGGGTTGAGTTGAATTTGGTGCTGATGCTAGCTGCTATCGCGATCCACTGTACATCCTTCCATCCGTTCTGTGCAGACCTCCCAGCTTTGACTTCGTCTTTGAGCAGAGTATACAGATGCATACTCATATCGATCGTCCAGTTGTTGCGCTTCCTTGTTCCCCCTTCCTTCTTGCCCTTGGCCATTTTGGTGGCAGATGAACAAAAAGAAGTCCCAAAAATACAATAGTTGTTGTTGATTTCAATGGATTTCTTTGGAAGTTGACCCGGATATGAGCCGAAACCACCCAAAACTCTGCTCAGAGCAGAGTTATCAAATTTGCGGTTACGCCTATATTTTATGTGATACTACAGGGTCTGTAACCATGGTGTTTGTGTTACCAAACGGGGTGGTATCAGTGGTTCCACAAAACCGTGGTTTTGCACCAATACCACGCTTATCAAACACCTGAATACCACGGTAATGGTATTGGGTGGTTTCAGGCCCTAACCACGTTTTACCACGGCTACCAAATGGGACCTAAGCCTCTCTACAGGTTGATTGCACAGAAATCACATGCACAACAGATGTATGGACCATGTGGGACCAGTGGTACAGCTCTGCAGCTATGACAGGACATTGGGTGATGGGGACAGACTGGTGCATGAACAAGGTCCTATTGGGCTTTGTACAGGTGAAGGGCCCCCATACAGGAGAAAATCTTGCTAGGATTGTGCTAGAAGCACTTGGAAATACTGGGGTTACAAAAAAGGTGAGTTGCGCTATATTTTTGTTGGTCAGGTGCTGGCACTCTCACAAATTCTCCAAACATGAAAACAGGTCATCTTGTTCACAGTGGACAATGTCACAATAATGCAAGCAATTGCAAACTCTGGCATGATGGTAGTGGACTTCAGCAAGGTTGACTTGCGCATTTGCTGTTTTGCCCATATCCTCCACTTGGCTGTCCAGGCAGGACTCGAGAAGTTGTGACTTCCCAATGTTGATGACAAGGACGTTGTTGGAGGTGTGAATGGACCTGTAAAGAAGGTGAGTGGCTGTTTTGTCTTTTATCATGTGTAAGGCCCTGGACAAGTGAGTATAAACTTGCCTACTTGCCAAGTATAAACTTGCTAGTACAAGTTGAGTTGATGCTAATAAAATTTGGTGAGTTGCAAGTACAAATTTTCAAACTTGCGAGTTCACTTAAAATGGTCTAGCTGCGTCTACTTGCCTGCTGTATGCTTTTAGCCTGTCTCACCCACTGTCCAACTCAGGAATTTTGATGTTTTGAAAGTGATGAAGGTGCAAAATAACAATAACTACATGTAAAAAATACATAATAAAAATGTGTGGTGCTCTGCTTTTGGTACCTGCTCTGTGGGCAAGGTTTGAATGAAGTTTTTTTTTGAACATATATTGGCAAGTATACTTGCGAGTTGCAAGTTTGCATCAAACTTTTCAGGTGAGTGACGAGTACAGTATCACAATACACTAGGCGAGTACAAGTTGACAATAAAGTGACAAGTTACCTACTCATCCAGGGCCTTAATCATGTGGCTGCATCTTTGGCAACTTGTTGTTCTTGAGCTCTATGAGCTCATTTACAAGGTTCTACAATCTCTAAGACTTCACAAACTGTACACAAAGCAGTTCGTGGAACAATCCAAGGCCCACAAGTTGGTGGTGCCAGTTGGAACCCAATTGAAATTGGATTTTGATGCCATTACCCGCACCATGCAGGACAGAGTGGAGGTGGAGAAGCTCTTCACTTTGGACGTGGGACTACAGGAGTGGAAACTGATGGACATGGACTGGAACTATCAGGAGAAGGTTTGACGTCTCCTTGAGGTGGGTGCAAATGTGAATTGCAATCTGGTCTCACCAAACCTTCTCCTGTCTATTTCATACAGCCACTAGCACAAGCACTCTCCTTGGTGGAGACTGCAGCGTACCTAACCCTTGTGATGGTTGTCCCCTTCTTCAATGTTGTAACGGACATGCTTGAGGATGCAGACGTCAGGTTGCTGCCTGTCACACTGACATCCACTAACGTGGAGTATATAGTGTAGTATGAGTGTTGGGTATTAGCTGCTGTGCCACTACTGTGGCCGCGGGTTTAGNTGTGCACACCTGCAGGACGTGCCCTAAGTTTGGCATCACGTTCCTGCAGGTGAGTTCTATGCACATTACGTCTTGCTATGTACATCTGATTATATATACATGTTCCTGCAGTTTACAGGCTTGTGCAGCTCACCTAGGTTGTGAAGCACTGCCAGTCCTTTTGACGGTTCAGGAAGCCATCATGGAAGTGCTTCGGAAGTACTATGCAAAGATGGATAGCATGAGGCTCTATTGGATTGCATTAGGTGAATTACCCTGTTGCGGTTTTACATTGGTGACACCTTTACTAATTTTACCACAGTGCTGCACCTGGCATACAAGCTATCATGGATGCAGGAACAAGGATGGGAAACAAAGTACATGGACAAGGCAGAGGCCACCAACCAAGCAACATTTGACAATAGGTATGCAAGTGTTGCAATGTGTGGTGGACTTCAGCCACAGAGGATGCAGGAGCAATGGGTATTTTTGATGAGGACAAGGATATGCAAGGGGAACTGGTCCAGTACTTGATGGAGCCACGAGGTCACAGAGGACAGATTTGCTGGAGTACTGGAAGGGAAGGGGAGACCATCTGGGACTCCAGCAGATGGTGCAAGACTACCTGGGGATTCCAGGGACCAGCGCGGAATTGGAGTGGATGCTTTCTGCATGGAGGAATGTTATTGCAGACCAGAGGTCCTGCCTTGGACCTGTAGTGATTAGAAACTTAATGTCATTAAAGAAGTGGAAGCAGGAATAGCATGAATTAATGTGTATGAAGCAAAAATTTATCAAGTTGGAACTTTATGTTTGTAATATTGTAACTCCAAAATATATTTTTTTTTAAATTTAACCTGCAAGTTGCAACCAAGTCAACTCATGGAGTTCGGAGTTGACTCCTATCTGAGGGAGCAAGTACAGAGTTTGAGAATTGTTGATTGAGCAAGTTTGGGAGTTGACCAATAACCAAGGGAGCAAGTTGGGAGTTAGACCGTTTTGAGCAAGGTACTTGCTCCCTTGTAACCCTAGACACCATGTAAAGCTTCTGCTATGAGGAGAATTGACTTAGATGCGTTATAAGAGCATTTTGTCATTTTGATCACACCTTTTTTCTGAACACAAACTGCTGAATTACATCTGGCAATTAAAGGAATGCAGCCATAATGTCAACTGCCATGCTTGTGCATGTGATTTTGCCTTTAAGGACATATCTTACTTTCATCACAGCATGACATGTCTCAATCCCAATGCAATTTCATGGCAACTGGTATGTATCTATCTCAGTGCCAGTGTGCATTACCTAAAGTATGTTCTTATGTAGCTTAGAAGTGGCAATAGGTCCCATGATTCTATAAAGGGCACTTGCAGTGATCATTCAGAATTGCATTCTACTATTAACCATTTCATTACTCTTTCAAGAGTTCTAGTTTGGTTCTCAACTTATTTTTGATAGCCCAAAGCATGAGCTAGATGACATTCACAAGTTGTTTGAAAGCCATTGTGGTAACCAACATCTTTATACCATAATGTGATCTTCTTGTCCCAGGAGACAAAAATACATGTTGTACCCATCATGATGGAGTGCTCCCACTTTAGCTCCATTTTAATTTTGTGGTTACTTTATAAAATCATTTACTGTGAACATAATTTTACCAAACAGTTCCACAGAATCCAGACTGTTTACCAGTATTGAAAGAGTGCACATGGATCCACACAGTGGAATTTTCCTCAGTCCTTTGTACCCAGGTGCCTTTGTTTATCTGATAAAGTGTAATTATACCATGCAGCACAGAAGTTCTGAGCCTGCATTAGTATGCACCAAGGCATGCCTTTTGGCACTCTCACATCATGTGGAATGTATAGAGTGTATGCCACAACTTGAAGGCACTTTGAATAAGAAGAACATAAATAATCCATTTGCAGTTGCATTTCAATTATGGTTTCTATGTTAATAACTAAAGGAACACTGATCATGACAGAGCACTTCAAGGAATTCTGATCCCTGGTCCATGGCTTACAATCTCTTATTGGACTATCATGAAATCTTCCAATCAGGTTGTTACAAGGTTCATGAGCTCACAGGTATCATCACAGCCTTTAAGATCATGATTTTTGTTCTGTGCCAGTCCAAATTTAGTCACTGATAATGTGAGGAGTCCATCCTATTCAGTAGCCTCCCAATTGTACTCTTTTATTTTCACAATTGCAAATCTCTGATTTTCTTATTGAGCAGTTGCCCTGGGTTACTTTAAGGTCTCAACTTGTAATTATGCTTGAGAGCTACTCTAAATTTAGTGGTCAACAGCCCTTGAACACTGTTCTAAAATTGATAAGGTAATCATGGAGCAAAAAAAATGACCAAATAAAGTGCTTAGTTGTTACTAACTTACAGTAGGTGTAGTGGTTTTACCCTTGAGAAACATTTATGTAATGTTTCACAATGTTATTGGCAACTGATTCATGACACAGAAATCAGTTCATTTAGTGATTAGATGAATATAAATACACGTCAAGTTGCGTTCTGTTTCTGCCTTTGGGTATTTATTCCACTGAATTTTTGTTTTTCTGTACTGTGAGACATATCTTGGAAATATGATGACTTCTCCATTCTACCTAAGTATTATTTATTCGATCATCTGCTCAATTATAGCAGGATTACCTCATGAAAACTCCACTCCAAGTTTAGTCCAGTTTTGCTCTAAAAGAAACTTCTTTGCAAGATTCAAGAATTTTACCATTGTACTGCTCAAGTAGCTGCTATAGAGTTTTGGAGTGCAGAAATAGTGGCTCGTAGGAAGCACTTGGCTTTGTTGGGCCTTGGGGCCAGGGGGGATTTTTTACAAGTGACGGGACAGTTGACTTTTGAGTGTTTCTGGGACTAGGACCTTGCCATTTCCCAGGGACCAAATTTCATACACCTCGTAATTCAACCTAAAAAACCACATTCTCATCGGTGCCAAACTCTTTGGGAGACAAATGACAACGCACACTCCTCAGGTGGGGGATCCGGCGGGGAGGCATCTTTTCTCGGACCGTAACAAAATGGTGCACAGAGATTGTGCGACTTGTTTGCGTTAGGCATTTTTCTTGGGTCGATCGGGGCAACGTGGGGTGACGGAGGGTCACGTCCGGGTGCAACGGGGAATCTCGTGTTAGGAAGAGGTTGTAGGGCGGCCGGCGGGCGGGGCCAATGTTGGCGGAGAAGCTTCGGGGAAAGCGAACAGCTCAGGGTGCCCCGCTTTGCCATGCGGGGTGCTTCAAACCTTTGAATTGTTTCGAAGATGAGGAGTTGGATGTGAGGGGCCCGGCGGGTGGGTCGGCGAGATTCACCGACAGTAGCTAAAGTCAAGAGAATGCAAATAAATAAAAGAACGGTATCGAGACGATTGGAAAACGAGTTCCCTGAGTTCCAAAAATGCCGGGTCGTGTCAGGGAGTGTGGCTTCGCCCCCGCCCACCACGAGCCTTGCACCAAGCTGGAGACGCCATTTGCGGTGAAAGTCAGGACTAAAGAGGAGGATCGATAACTCTTGGAAAGATACAAGAATGATGGCGAGCTTATACCAGGCTGGGAATGAGGGCGGGGTGGACGATGTGACGGGAGTGATACCACGGGAGTACGCAGTTGCGGAGAGGGATCGGTGGGTGCGAGAGAATGGTGAGTCAAAATTAGAGAGGGAAAATGGGGGAAGGACGGTTGGGCGGTGAGGGAAGTGGCAAAAGGGAGTGGAGTCGGGCAGACGGGCAGGTGCAGGGGAGTGGACGGTGACAAAGGACAAACACAACGAGGGAGGAAGACGAGGGCGAAGTGCGACAGAAAAGGCAAACATTCACCAAGAAGCAGAGCAGCAGGGAAAAGAGACGTTTTCGTGGATGCTTGCATGCACCCGATTGGTCCCAATTCCCTGGAGACTGGAATGGGGGAACTGAAACGTACTGTCACATTGACACTTGGCATGCTGGCGCTGCACTATAAGAGGAGGGCATTCGGAGGGTCTGAGAGTGCCTGGAGCTCAGGGATTGCCACTGCAGGTTGCATGATAGGTTGGACGAATGACTAGGAACACATCCACGAATGAACGCAGCGATTCCCATCGAATCATCGTATTTGACCTTTTCTACTTTCTCTGTCCAAAATCTCATTGCCTCATGCACCCAACGCAGCCACCCTTCAACATTCCCTCTCTGGGTCCAACACCGTACCTCGCACCAACTCGCATTCTCGCCTCCACCGCACCCACTCCTCATTCACCTCGGACTCCTCCGCGACTCTTACCGATGACATCTCACACTTCTCGCCATCCCATCCTCTCGCTCTCTCGCCATCGGAGGCGAATCTGTTTGCAAAGGACCTCGCCAACATGCGATCCCAGTCTTCCAACTCCTCGTTTGACTCGGACCAGGACTCGGATTTGGAGTCTCCTCCCGCTCCTCCTGCAATACTAAACTCGATAATCCATACCTCTCCGCCCCCGGAACCTATCTCACAACCATCCGCTCCGCGGAGACTCCTTCGCATTCTCCTGCCCCCAAAGATCCACCAACACCCTCCAACTGACTCTCAAACCACACCCAAACACCGCTCAAAACGCTGGTCCCTTCTTCGGGACTCCCACATCTCCGACATACCTGAACACGCATTACGCGAACATATGCCCCTCCCACAAAGCTCTCCCCCCTCCCCACCACCCGTCTCAACACCTTCATTTCAACCACGATCCTCCATCGACACCACTCGCTCCGCGCGGTCTGGTCGCTCCGCACGTTCTGGTCTGTCAGGCCGTTCGGGGCTCTCAGTATACGAAATGGCGCGGTCGTCCATCGACCAGTCATGGGCGCCTTACCCAGTTCCGCCTTCGTACGCTGTACCGATTTACGGACATCCATCCCGGGACGGTGCACGCTCGCCACGTAGCATTGCCTCCATTCGGACTTCATCCTCCGCGGATGTTGCATCCCTCTATTTGGACCCTATTGACCAGGACTTTGGACTCCGCCCTCCCTCGCCGCCGTCACCTCTCCCGACTCCGCCGGGATCCCCTTCTGGTCCTCGTGCCACCTTACCATCGACCGATTTACCGGCCACTCCACCATCTCGCTCTCTCCCGTTTCCCCTCTCCCTCATTTCCCTCCCCTCGTCTTGGAAGTCGCCTGTTCCCTTCCTTGCTACCGCTGGAGGGCGCGTCGTGGGACTTGCAAGGGCCTCCCATGCTGGACTCGGGAAGGCGGATGGATCATCAGACCACGGGAACGATGCGAGCAGTGGAGTAGAGTACCACACTCTTGCATACTCACGTGAGGAAAGCGCAAGTAACGGAGTGGAGCCTGCTGTAACACGCAGCAAGAAGCGCCGGTCCAAACCGAAGAACAAGTCCAAGTCCAAACCAGCAACGCCACGCCGGGACGCAGATGCGAACGGCAGCAGCACCCTCTCCACCTCCGCCCCGTCATCTTCCATTACCAACGTTCCATCATCACCTCCGGTGTCACCTCCAGCTCGCCTTTCGTCCCTCCGCGCTCCTTCTGTTCCTCGGCGACGACCTGTGTCTCAAGCTGTCAGTGAATATTCAGACTCTGATGGACATGGGAGGGGTGACAGTGGGGACGATGCAGGGCTTGATGACGAAGAGGATGATGGGGTGCGTGTGGTTTCTGTTTTCGAGCAAACTATGCATCCAGCTCAATTTTTCACTTCGGTCCAACCCCCCCCCCCCCCCCCCCTAGTCGTCCCTCCTCTCTCACCCTTTCATTACCCGTCAACCCGCTCCATTCCCGAAATGGATCCATCATGTGTACGGAACGTCACCTCCCAAACCACCAACCTCCCGCCCAGCTCCGCCACCGACATTACCGCCGCAAGTCGCTCCGGGCACTCAGGGTGCCACAAGAACCTTTCTGAGGGGAGAAACGAAATCGGTACCAGATGGTGGGGCGGGGGAAGGTGAAGTGAAGGACTCCTCAGGAGGGGCAAAGAGCACCGAGCAGTCAAAGAAGGACAGGTCGCAGTACGAGGCGAAGTTGATCCCCTTTGAACTCGCCGCTGGGGCTATGCGTGCCGTTGCTCGCGGTGGCCGTGGAGAGGGACTTGAAGGGAGGTTAGCTGGAGAGGAAACAGTATGGCGGGGACGATTGGGCGACGTTGGGAATCTGTTGCGGGATCGGACTGCGAAAGAGAGGACTTCAGCGATACTCTTTGCTAAGAAGGACGCGGAAGACGGGATCGCTGCGCAATGTCCGTCTGAGGAGGAAGCGATAGGATCCGCTGAAGCGAATCCCCGTATACCTCTAAATGCAGAACTCCCGACCCAGGCGGAACCTTCGCAAGGCTCCGTCCCCACACCACCCGCGCGACCATCTTCCGACTCTGACGACACCGCCGTCACCTCGCAATCTTCTGCGCCAAGCTCTGATCGAGCCACACCAGACCCTCCCCCCGGTTCCCGAGGCGATCTTGGTTCGCCGCAACCACTTCCCCCGGCATCGGTCTGGAGAGCGTCTAGCGCGCCCATTGCAATGCCGCTGCCGAGGCCGGATATGGATGGTCTTCACGGCAGGCCTGTTTTTCCACCTGGGTATCCATTCTATTTGGCAGCATACCCTTCCGGCTCCCCCGTATCCCCGGGAGGCCACAAGGCGCCTCCATCTCCCCTCGCCGCGGCTCGGGAGAACCCCATGTCGACTCCTCCTATGAGTCCAGGAGGCTCTCACCAGACTCACCAGGGCGCCCACCCACGCTTAGTGTACGTTCCTATGGCGATGTTACAACAGACTGCTCACACGGGAAGACGGGTTCAGGTTCATGGACTGGCGGCATACGGGACTGACGGCGGGGTCTTCAATTCCCCCGCACCTCGTAGTACTGGACTTGGGCGAAGAAAGCCACCACCACCCCCACCTCCTCGAAGGAGGGGAACTGCACCTACACGTGCTGATCAAAGTGTAATGGACTTTGGGGAAATGGATGTATCTGGTGAGGTGGAGGTTTTCGGCCGAAGGGAGGCCAAGGGTGAGGCCAGAGTTGACAGGAGAATCTTGAGCTTGGGACGGTCACCGAGTGGGACCATTATCGACCCTCATCACATCGAGTGGAGTGATCGTGAAGGTTTGAGGGATCTCGGTGATGGGGGTAAGTGGGATCTTGGAGGGCGGAAATTCGTAATCAACCTTGATGATTCGGAGGAAGAACTCAGTGGGGAGGACCTTCCGTCCTTTTTTTCGCGTCGGGTTAAGTCGACTTCTAGTGTAGGCGGTCCGAATGTGTTCTATCGGCGCCCATCTGATCCAAGATTGCACTTGGGATCCCAATTCGACGATCGGATTCGGTCCTTATCACCTGAGAGTCGGGATTTGAGCGGAGTGGCTAACGGGTGGGTGGATAGCGAGAAGATGGAGGAGCGGGCGGCGAGCGCTGTGGGGACGCTGGAGGATGTCGGCCAAACCACTGACCTGGCTTATGCCCCTTGTGCAGTGGAGTTTATGAGTCGGCGTGAGTAATTGTCCCGTTAGCGTATCAGACAACCAAGTTCGTGATCTCTTTTCCCTTATCTTTTCACCTCAGGCTGGGCCGCCGCTTTGCAATCCGTGAAGTCGGAGGTTGTTGGCCCTGACGTTATGGACGGACTTCCGAAAGCAGAGGACGCCAAACCGTGGTCTCCTGCTGCGGGTGGATGGGTGGTTTACCGGTCAGTTGGGAACGTTGGCGTGCGTGAGGTCGATGACATAAAAGTAGAAGGACGGCATGGAATCTCCTGAGCCGTCGTTGCGGTTCTTGAACGACCGTTGGGATTCGGATTTTTTTTGTACGACGGCGAGCGTTTATTCCCCTGCTTTGACGCTGACATAGTACATATTACATTTTGGCAAGTTGTTAATTACTGAGGGTGTTCGTTTTGGACTTATGGCTTTCCAGTGTGTGAAAAGAACTGTATTGCCAGAGGGAGTGTAAAGTAACAAAGTAACGTTCCTGAAATTTTGCACATCCAACTAATCCATGAATGAACTGATCAATTCTGGAAAGCCCATAGAGCGCCAATTTTGAGGAAAGTTCATCCTATTATTACACGAAGAAATATCTCCCAATAAACAATAGTCGGGGTATTTCGCCCTCTCTGGTTTCACGGATGGCACGTAAGGACTTGCTCATCCCCATCAATTCAAGAAATATTGTGGATGCTGTTTCATCCCAACTCCATTGAGTCCCGCCGGACCTCCAGGATTAATCTCCAACGTGGCTGTCAACTCATCACGGCATCCCACCGCAACTGCATTCGTAGTTTGGGGTACAACTTCTGACGGTGGGAGCCACTCTCAGCTGGCTTCAATTGGTTCCACAGAACCAGTGTGGTGTTGGACGGTTTCAACTTTTGAGATGTTATGGGTACCACCTGTGTCAGATGATCTTGTCCCAGAAGTGCTTTCAGGCCACTCCAAATCAAGCAAAGGTAGGCCCCTCAGTCTGATCTGGTTGCTTGTGCCAAGGAACAAAATCGTCAGTCACCTGAGTGTCCACACTTCTCACACCATCAACACCATCATCTTCGCCTCCCAGTTGCGTCACCTTTGATCTTGCTACCAAAATGTCAGTGCCTTGCGCAGCAACTGTGTTGTATTCAGAAACATTTGCTCCAGCAACATGCTGCAAGTTCCATTCTGCTGCAGCTTTGCTTCCATTCTCCATTTTCAGGGGACAGAATTTGAGTTTGTTTATAGTGTCATCCAGAGTAGGGTCAGCTTGTGGACCACTGATGTTGGGGTTGGTCAGCCCATTTAAAGGCAACAGAACTGAGGTCAACGCAGCAGTCAAGGCAGTGGAGATGCCTTCAGATACACCCTCTGCTGACTCTTCCAAGTTATCATCTTGCTTTATTGTACAGTGGTCTTTTCAACACAGCTCAATGCATTGTTCCATGGTGGGGGATCCAGCATAAACAAAAGACAGCATTTAGGATACCAAGCCCAGGCACTGGCAGTTTGCAAGGTATTGAGGGCTATAGAGATCACACACACAGTGATTGTTGCTGTGCTGCCAAGCCAGATCTGCATCCCAACCTGGGAAGTCAACATGGCAGGCCAAAATTAGTTGATCCTGTTTACGGATTACATTGATAAGTGCATCAAGCAGGCTCTCCATTATGTGATTTGGTACTTTTGGTCCTGTGAACAGGTGGTAGGTGCAAGCAGCAACGGTTCTGTCCAAGACCCCAAGTGTCACAAGTGGATGAAGGGCAGCCAAGTAGGCTGCTTGACTCAAGTGGAAGGAGTGCATTGTCACTGACATGAAGGGGGTGGGGGAAATCTGAGCTGAAAGGTCCAAACCAAAAAATCATGCTCCTTTCAGTGGATGTGATATGGAGGTGGCCTTGCTTCTTGGTCATCAAGCAGCACAAACAAATGTGCACCATTTTCTTTGAGCAGGCCAAAAGAGCTCCTGCCCACAAACAAAACACAGAACCCATTCACCATCCTTAGTCTTTTGGATCGTCTTCTGCCTTTTGATGACTGTCTCTATGAGTTCTCTGATAAGCTGTAGTGCAAATTCAATGAGCATCCACCCAACACCACAATCTGTTGCCACCAATAACAGGTTGCCATCCATGAGCACTTTCTGGTGGATGCTTCCCAACAGATTGGAAATGAGAAGCTGTGACTGAACTACTTTGCAGGATGAGGGGCATGGAAGGTTACTATCATCCTACGAAGCTCTGGTGAGAAGGATAGATCCCACCAGCATCAGCCTTGGTTCCTGACATTGAATGTTGTAGCAGCTATGGCAAAAGTTGTTGTTGCAAGGACAGAGCACGTTCAATGTGGAGGATGGACAGAGAGGGGGACAAAGGGGAAGTGGATAAGAGAGACCTTCCAAGAATGCTTGAAGCACTAGGAATTCAGTTAAAGGAGGGGCAAAGCTTTTTTTGTGGAGGTTGCTTGTAATGTAGATTGCCTCAGGGATTCAATCCAGGGTCCAACTTTTTCAACTCTGTGGACCACAATAAAAAACTAAATATTATCTCTTGTCACCCAGCCAGCTGGGGACAGCCCACACATGTGGCCACAGCAGTGGGCGAGTGTGGCGCAGCAATGGGCGAGTGCGGTCGCAGCAATGGGCGAGTGTGACCACAGTAGACCACAGTAGGCCATAGTAGTGATACATAAGCACACCTGCAGTACAGACTGCATGTTTGGCATTGCGGTCCTGCAGGTGAGACTATCTGAGACCCCACATGTATCACATACTCATACATCATTTTGGTCCTGCAGCACACAGGTCTCATGGAGCACCCCTAGGTTGGTTAGCACTCTTTGCCTTATAATATCATTTTTATCATTCAACTGGTGGGTGGTTGATGAACAGCCAGTGACCAGTGCCCTATTCTGCTGAACATCCCATAAATGTTGGAAAACTTTCAGTATTCTCAGATATTTGCCTGCATGCTTGACTTTCCAATGGTCAAGCAACGCACAGTGGACTTGTTACCTTCCCAAGTGTTTCCGAGTGTTGTTGGTGGATTGCTTGATTGCGGTTGGTACATGTCTGAAATGCCATTTATGTCACACTGACATCCACTATTGGGGAATATATAGAGTAGTATGAGTGTTGGGTGTTAGCTGCTGTGCCACTACTGTGGCCGCGGGTTTAGATGTGCACACCTGCAGGACGTGCCCTAAGTTTGGCGTAACGTTCCTGCAGGTGTGTTCCATGCACATTACAACTTATTATGTATATTTGATCACACATACACGTTCCTGCAGACTACAGGCTTTTGTGCAGCTCACCTAGGTTGTGTAGCAATTTACCATTGCCCTTCAAACTGGGTGACATTGATGTTTCCTGCTCCATCTAGCCATCTCCCTGCCATCAGGCTGCAACATTGCTCTTGCAACTGAATCTTACTTGTTTGGTACACCATTCCTTCAACCTATGCAAGTGGACGGCCTCCTTGTGGCACTGTCCAGGCAATGTCTGACTCAACAATTTGTAGTCAGCAGGCTAACTGTCCACCTTCACTGTGCCCTCTATGTCAAAATTGCCACCTGTCAAGTTATGCAATGTAGTTTGTATCTTATTTCTTACAAAATGAGGGAAACAGATAGCAATACCTGCCACCTAATATCCGTGAAGGATAAAGGTATCAATCCTCATGTGCAAGTGATGTCATCTGTCAAACAGATATTTAATTTTGAACTTCACATAAAGATACAACTAAACTCCAGAATACACAAGTTCTCAGACAGCCAAGGTACCACCTGACTAGACTCCAGAACATGGCAGTATTTCCATGCTGCCTCCCTGAAACAGATATTGGAGACATTCATATGACATGGAGGGTACAGTCCAGAGAGTCATTCCAAGAGCAACACTGGATTTGACATTGGAAGGTGGTCCATTGAAGCAAGGAGGACTGGCACCATGTCACATCAAATAAAAAACTTGAGCTGGTTTCAGAAAGACTCAAGAGTAGCACCCACATTCTATGAACTCCAAAGACTCGCATCCCAAGAGTTCAATGAAGGATGAGAACCATGGTCCCCTCTTGTCTTGGCATGGATCATGTTTCCCAAAACGTATCCCAGACTGTCACACACCTCCCATAGCAACCTCAAAACACTGTCAATATTCTTCCACTCAAGGACAGCCTTGCTACTGTCTTTAGTAAGCAATCAAAGCACACATGCAGTTCTTTTCCAAAAGGTGTTGCAAGACAGAAACAGTTCAGTGCTGATGAGTGAAGTGATGCCATAAGGAATGTCCTTGATGTGAATTAAACAAAGTTGTAGTATTTGCAATAGGGTCTCTGTTGATAAGCCCTCCAATGGGTCCACTGTTAGTAGGGATTGGAAGATGATCTACACTGCCCTTCACCTGCTGGTAGGAGTTAAGGTTTCTGAGAGGTTTTGAAGTCAAGTATGCCACTTGCTGTTCAAAATGTGGTGGTGCAGTCATGGTTTTTTGAAACCATTGATCTTTGAAAGCTCATTTCCATTGCTTTGCAATAGGCCCAAGGCTTGAGCCCATGCTGATGACCTTCAAAATATTGTCAAAAACAAACCCCACCACTTCAAGGTTCATTGTCTTTGAGTGTTTCACAAGAACTTCCCAAACAAGAGCATCAAGTTCAGGGTTGGTGTTATGTTCCATCCTCTCCAATGCATTTGCAACAACTTCTGGTGCTGAAAATGCACCTTTGTCAAGAAGCTTCCAACTGAAGGTGACTTGCAGACTTGTTGTTCTTTGTTTTGTGAGTAGAAGATGGATAAGCTCCATTTGGTCTTCTTTCGAAAGCTTGAGTGACTACAGAGGCTCTATGTGACAGTCTAGGAGGCTCTCCTGCACCAGATAGCAGAGCTGATATATAGAGCATTTATACATGTTCCTCATGGAGCTGAATATCTGCACCACCAGGGGAACATTGTGAACACTGACACCTGCACAATTGTTCACAAAGTCTGCAAATGAGATTCTTTTGGAAAACCCCAATGTTGTAACGATATTGAATGCAACACCACAGTTGAAGGGTTGTTGAGGAGTCTTCCTTTTCTTGCCAGTTTATTGTGATTGGTTGTTTCTCAACGTCATGGGTGCACTTGCAAGGTATCTCTCCAATGACCATTCTTCAGCTCAAGTGAGATTTGTGCAGTTGTGGAGGACTCAGGGAAGAATCAGTGGAGAAAACACCTCCTTCATCACAACAGCAAGCTTAGAGAGGTTTGTGATTTTAAGGACTCTCAAGATGTCACCAATGGTCTGTTCTTCTAGATACTCAATTGAAAATGTGAAATTTGATAGTGTCAATGCCAACACCAACAGACTATCTGACAAGACCAACAACTTTGGTCTGCTCAAAACATCCTTCCAGATGACCAAGAGAAGGCCATTGAGAGTCTGAAGCACCCAACTATCTGCCTTTCCAAGAACTTTGCGCTCAAAGACTCCTAACTCTTTCCAATCCATGTGCAAATGCCAATTCCGCTTCAGTTCCAGCACCATTCTGGCGATTTCTTCTCCATCACATTGTTTCAATAGTTGCTTCACTTTTGTCCAAAGAGTCTTGAGGGCTACCTCGTGGAAGGAGCGTGATACGAGCTGGATGGTCGCGTAGAGGTGGGTGGAGTTGGCGTTGAGAGCGATAGAGTGATGGAGCTTGGCAGGAAGGGGTGGTGTAGGTTTAGAGACGTGCGAGAGCATGGGAGAGGTTTCGTGAAAATAGTTGGGATGATTATTAGATTAGCAGAACGCCGGGAAGGCTCCAGGAATTTGTGAACTGAACTTGTAAACACACAGTTTCTGAGAGTGTAATTGCTATGCGCTATGTGAAAGTCTTGGTTCTGTCGATTTTTGTGATACGGCGATACTATCCTGGTAATGAAAACTCCAACAAGGAAGTCGCTCAATCGTGGAGGAAGTACCTCCGCAACCACAAAATAATGGGAATGAGTGATGTATTTACAATGATTCAGCGACAGGCTGATTCAGCGTTTGGAACCACGCCTTAATGACCTGAATAACGTATTCCGTAAGCAGCAGACGAGAAGAGAACAGTACCAGTAGGATTCTTACCTCCCGCTCTTCATAATACGGAATATCTTTGATGTGTTTTTGTTCAAGGAACTTGCGTTCCGTACACTCCCGGGACGGGACAAACGGCGGTAGGTCCGAAAGTTTACGAGGCTTCAGCAGTCCAAAGAGGACTAGGTGGTTGGTGTACGGATTCATTTGCGCTGAACGCAGGTCCAGGATGGAGACTTCGTCGGCTGAAGTTTCAAGACCGGCTTCCTACAGCGAAATTCAAGTATCAACCCGAATTAGATTTCGACGGGCATAGACGACGTACCTCGTATAGCTCCCGTACTACGCCTTCTTGCCACGTCTCTCCAATTTCCAGTTTTCCTCCCGGAAGTGCCCAGTGGCCTTTCCATCGTCCGTCTCCACGTTTTATCACCAGAAGCCCGATAGGTGGTTTGTCCTATGACATCAATTGAAACCGACGTCCTCGCGAGGGTCTTGTGTCGCAATCTTACATCATCGGACAGAATCGGCACCATAGCTTGCACTACAGTTGTGGGATTCACATAAGATCGCGAGCCGCAGGCACAGTCTCGCGGGTACCGTGCATATCGATTTGTGAACGGTGCCCCACAAAATGTGCAATGTGAGCCTTTGAAGAACCGTTGGGTCATGCGAGAGTGAGGTGAGCTCTGCACAAAAAAGGTGGCACAACATTTGAAGTGCCGTGGCACGCTTCTTTCTCTTTCTTCTCCAATCTACCACAATCCACCAGCAACCACGACTTCGCGATTCGTACTCCGGTAAGTCTCATCGAACCTGTTCAATCACCGGACGCTTCGCGGATTACAACAACCTGAAGTGAGAGTTGGGTTATTCCCACTCTGTGAAGTTCACTTCCATACACCAAGATCGCTGAGAAGCAATCACAGCTTTGATCTGTCAGAACCGGTCTCTTCTCTTTGCTCATCGTGGTTTCTGTCACGTTATATGTTGCTGCCTCTCGGTCAACTCCAAAATGCCTTGGCTTCCTGTCGTCTGGTGAGTTTTTCTTTCAAGTACAGAGGTCACAGCTTGCGGAATGAGGAAGAATTTTGGCCCGACACTTGAGACTGGGGGATTAAAATCGAAAACTACAATTCTCTGACCGGACGTGTACATACGACGTGACAATTTCTTGCTGGTGTCTTTGTGTCCGCTCGATTTCGTTCTGAACCGATTTCCTTGAATTCGCACTACAGATTTGGGTCCATCGCCCCAGTGTGCCTCGCTGCATCATGTCTCTCTGCTACCAACGGGTCTCAAACCAACCTCGAGGGCGTCGGTAACTGAGAGTCACGTTGTATCTCACCATTTCATATCGCGGTTTTCCGTCGCTGAGCTTCTTTTCGCATTTTCGCGAACACTTTTCCGCACACGGTGGATGTTTTTCTCTTATATCTGTTCCCGCCGATTCTCAGACCTCCCCGAGGATGTTACTCGAAATGTAATTTGCGTTTGACCGAGCAATACCTGGCGCACTGCCTAGCGCCATTAGGGGCATGTTCGCGTCTGATGACAATCAGCTCAGACTGAGGGGAGGTCTCGTGAATGAAATGGCGGATGAGCCGACAGACGATGCGACTGGTTTCAAACAATTCTTTGGCGATGCTTTCGAGAATCTGATTTGCTTCAGATTCCACTACACAGCAAGTGTTCAGAAAGTCACTGTAGTCTTTCTGAATGGTCCCAACGGAATCCATCTTGAATCCGTCGAGACTATTCGGCAAGACAACAGCTCCTACCGTTCTACAGCATTTCCTTTTGATTTCCTATCCGAAACGTCGATTGTTATGCTACAGCGCACGCTTTTTGGGGTGGTGCTGCTTCAAATTGCATCCTTCCGAACGCGACCTTTCATCCCTTGATGCTTCGGAGGTACTCCGTGTCCGATAAAAGAAGGCATTGTCGAAGGGATGTTTAACCCCGTGGACCGAAACAGCAAGCAAGATTGGCTCCGGTTTCAGTCTTGCTTAGTTTGGTAGTGCTTGGCGACTGTTCAAGGTAACTTTCACTTCCGATTCGGTTCCCTTTGGATCTTTCTTATTTGCTTAAAGACTCGCCCTTCCTTCATTGCTGTTCTTGTGCCTGATCACCAGTACGATTACGGTTGCTTTTTCTTTTGAATCTCTGGGAATGATGTCTCTGATCTCTACTTTGTATCGAAACATTATCACATGGTCCCAGATAAATGTTATATGTGTTTGATGATGTTGATTGATTCCCTTCCGGTTGCGTTATTATCTACAGCTCATTGTCTAACTTGTCGATCCTTAATCACCAAAATTGAGTACGAGTCGATGAGCAAACTAGTTGGTTTTATGGGAGCCAACCACGGATATGATAATCCGGCCCGTCCTTGGCCTCACAAAACGCATTCAAATCGACCAGTCGTTTTTAAACGAGGACCATTATCTTATCCATTTCAGCGTCAGATTTGCATTCGCTTCCATTCTCTTCGACGATTCGAACAGAAAGCTTGCAGAACTCTTCCTTTGCCTTCCGCCATAACATTTCTACTTCCGGATGCAATGCCAAGTAAAGTTCAAATGTAACGACGCCATGTTTCTCAACCAGCCGTCGTACGATTGCCTCCTTGATGGAGAGGCACTGTTTGTGTTTGTGAGCATGCTAGCACAGAAAAGGCGGCATACCTCGTAGCACGAGACTGTTTTCCATCAACCTCGTAGTCGATCGCTTAGTTTTCGTTGACATTGATGGTGAAATCAATGAATCAGGTGGTGGACGATGTGGCGGGGCACTCCAAGTGCTGCATTCATTCATACGGCACGCGCTCCCTTCTGCAACAATAGAATTGAATTGTGATTCGATACCTTACTTAAAGTACTTTCGTGTTACATGATTCTCCCATAAAGATTCTATAATACCATCCATCTCCATTGTGTGACTGTACCCCCTATTCAAGTAAAGCGAGTGCGAAGTGCTTCCTATTTCCACGCAAATGGGTGTGAAGTAAGCATTATCCAACAACATTTCAGGATACTTCCGCTCCGGAGCCATGTCACGCTCCAACCTTCTGTATATGTGGTGATCAAACTCCCGCTCGACCGCCCGAAAGGCCAACTCCTGAAGATCTCTGACCGTCCAGAGTGCCGATTCACGCGATTCAGGCTCTAGATAGAAAATTCGCAACCACGCAACGAGCCCACACTCGACCGCCTCGCCAGGTCCCAGTGGGAAGTCCGGATCGTTATGACGTTGAAAGGCCCGTGATTCGTTTTCGCGATCGACAATGTCTTCTGGAACTCGAAAGCGAGGACAGTCCAAAGCATCATCCTCTATCCTCTTGCGCGAAAGTCCTCTCAGACTGAGATAGACATAGTAGTCGCAGTCTTTGAAGGTTATGCAAAGTTTGTACCTGCTCTTCTGCACAGGTTGACCAGAGAAATCGAGGAGTTTTGAGATGTAATGATGTTGAGTCCAGGCTTCATGTTGATGAGATCGCGAGCACACGGCGTCCCGATGCCATTGACAATCTCAAGGTTGACGCGGCACGTAATTCGCCCGTCCATAGCTGCAGAGCGCCACGAGGAGCAGTGTCTCAAGGTGGAGTAGAAGAGTGAGAGGGGAAGATATTGAAAGATTTCGTCAATTATTTCTTGAGGCAGGATGTGTGCATATGCTTTGCTCGTCTACTCGGGAAAGAGGAATGTCAAAAAGGTGACGACATTCAATCACGAGGGGCTCAGACTTACCCTTCGAAGATCCTCTCCGTCCATCCTTGTCAGTATTGTTTATGGCCGTGATAGACGTATCGGAGAAGGCGGAGAGTTTGGTTGTGGGCGTCGATGTTGAAGATCGAACGTGCGGCTGTGATTCTTTCAGGTGATTGGTGTATTGATAGTTGGAACTATTGGTACAAGATTGGTGGCAGTGCTTTGAAAACTCACACTCAACCCAAGCGGCTTGTACGGCTGGACCCCTAACTGCCAAGTTGGTTGTACGCAAAGCCTCCTCCGCCCCCCAGTGCTTTGCTTATCGAACGACTTGCGGAGAGGAAACCACAAAAACAACAGCTAATTGATTCATATCAATTCAAAATATATGAATGTCACCGTCGACGAGTCGATCTGAACTCATCGCAATGCTTGCAAACAATTCCAAAATGTTGAACTCCGTCTGCTCTTCCTCGACCAGCTCTTCCACTTCATCTGCCTTTGCGACGGTGTCGTTCTTACATCCGTTGTCCCGGCATATTCTCACACCGCGAACAATTCCCTCCACACCAACCGCCAGTCTCATCACCGCTAGATCCATCTCGGCCTCTTCGTCCCCTGCTACGTGGGGCTCAGCTCTGGTCGGTATATATGGCAGGAACAAAGCGTGATCCGATGCGACATCGCCACCAAAAGTTTCAGACGTTCTGCTCTTGCGATCAAAATAGCTCCGCACCATCTTCAACTTTTTGCGCGGATGTGACGGCGACCTGTTCGTCACGGTCAGGACGCAGTTCTCGTCCCGATGGAGCACATAGTTTCCCGAAGTTGAGCCATCAACATCTGGGTACACAATAGCATACTCCGAGTCGGCAGCTCCAAGAGAGTCAAAGTTAGAGTTGGAGTCGGCAAGTGGCGCGAGTGAGGTGGGATCATTCGAGACGTGAGGTAACGCGAGGCGATCGTCTGCATGCGGCCCGAGCCCCGGCGACACCAACGGATCGGCAGCGTCGCTTTCACTCGATCCTTTCCTTTTGCGCGGCATTACCTCCGCAGTAGAGGTTTCCTCTTCATTCCGTTCCTCACACAACGGCAGGTCCCCCTCACCGTCGGACAAGCCCGGTTCGCCTCTGCACAGGAGCTCTTGGAAATCGTGTGGTGTGTGGAGAGCTTTCATTCTCGCTTCACGAAGGCGGGATGGAGGAGTTCGTGTGGTTACTGTGTGGGAAAAGGTAATGTGTTGATATGTGTAGAATTCAGGTGAAGTTCGAGGACGACAGGAACAGTCACCTGGGCCTCGAAGCCACAACGGTAGCATGCCTCTGTACTCTTTATCAAGCATCCATAAAGATGATGGCACGTCAGAAAGCATACTTTGTTGTAGACCGCGCCTTTGAGTCTGCAGGTTCAGAATGGAATATCGGCTTTTCGGAAAGGAATTGCATTTGTGATTCGAAAGTGGGATCGCACCTTGTATGTTTCCCTCGCACAGTCCCGCCTGGCAGACCACTCTCTCTCCACCATGTCTAAGCTCTCCTGCAACTTTCGTTCGCACCTGGCGAGGTTTTCCTTTCTTTGTTGGTCGAGGATCGTCGTCCATTCGGACACAAAGGCTTGGAATTTAACCTCCTCGGCAGTAGAGAGATCTTGGTGTGTGGCACGCAATCGGTGGCTTGGTAATGGTGATCCAACTTGGCGTCGCGGACTGGGCGCAGGAGATCGAGATCGCGTCTTTTCTTCTGAAAGTCGGCGTTTATTGTTGATTGACACATCGTGCTGTCGTGAGATGTTTGACGCTGCCTTTAGATCCTTCTTTCCTATTGCTCGGTGCGCGACGATGTTTTGGAGAAGTCGCGCTGTCTCGGAGATGTGGACAGGTGAAGGGTCGGGTTTCGATGATTTGGGGACATTCAAATCTAAGTGCTCCTTGGAAATGCTTGCCGACGTTGTGGGAGAGTGGGGCCGTACGTTTGGCGAGCTAACACTTGGAATGTTGTGATCGGACAACGTGGAGGACGACAGAGGGGGGTCGGGGTCGACTTCGACTTCTTCCTCGAGTTGGATATCGAGGGTGGAGCCCTCGTCCTTCCGAGACTCATTTATATCGGCCAAGGACACCAAAGCTTCGGCAGAGATGGAAGAGTGTAGGTCGGGTTCTGCTTGAGTCCGTGAAGAATCCTGGAACGCGGGAGCCGAGAGATGCGTCCGTCTTGCGATCGGTGAATGCGGAATAAGAATCGGAGGTGGGGGACTCGCCCTGCGTGGCGAGTATCCGGGCTTGACATTGGCGAATGCAGGACCGGCAAGCTCAGAAGCTGAGCGAGCGAGCGAGAGGAGGCCACGAAGGTCCGGCGAGGTTAGATGCGCATGTAAATCTGAAGAGCGTGCGGGAGGGTGGAGGGCTGTCATTCGGTCGGTGGATATTGGGGGAAGTTGCGTGACGTGCCCGCCTTCCGGTGGGTGCCCAAGGACGGAAGGGTGAACACAGCATTCCAACTTACCACGAATATAGAATTCTACAAAGATGCGCAACTCTCTCAGTCTGTGTAGCTATGCCGCATCTAGTATCAAATTAGTTATCGCTGAGACGACTCGCATTTCAGCACAGAGAACTCTTGCAACCAATGCTACGCCTTTGCTGGTGTTTTCAACAAGCAATTTCCCATTTTTCTGGTGAATTTGTAATGTCTCGTGCAGTTGATCGGAGATGTCACTTCGCAGGCATCAACAACCCCACTCACCAACGTTCTCTCCCCCTCGCATCGCACGCATCGCTGCGGTGGTAGCAACTGAACGCTCGTAGCTGGAATCAAGCGAGACTTCGTGTGTGACTCCGCCATCAAGCCGAATCAAACCATCAGCATTGGCAATCCATCTTCCGCCCAAGGATTCACAGTAAACCCACGACTCCCTCTCAAATCCACTACAACCGATAGTATTCAATCGTTTGCACCCATCGCGATCCACCGATGAGCGCTGCACCTCCATCGTCATCCGGGCAACCCAAGCCCAAATCGACACGAAAGGACAAAGATGACAGCGCAAACGCGGAGCTGAACATTGCCCAGATCGGAAACTACGTCTTGATCAAGACACTCGGGGAGGGTAACTTTGCAAAGGTCAAGCTGGCGCGGCATAAGTTGACAAATGCAGAGGTATAGGTGATTCAATAACGATGAGCTGGAGTCCATTCCCCTGACCGCTATCTCGCATCACTCCAGGTCGCTGTTAAAATTATCGACAAGACTCAACTCGACGAGAAGAAGCTCTCCAAATTATATCGCGAAGTCCGAGTAATGAAAATGCTGCACCACCCCAACGTCGTCAAGCTCTACGAGGTCATCGAGACAAAGAGTACCATCTTCCTTGTCATGGAGATGGCTACCGGCGGTGAACTCTACGACTACCTCGTCGTCCATGGAAGAATGAAGGAGAAGGAAGCCAGGGCAAAGTTCAGACAGATTCTGAGCGCCGTCAGCTACTGCCACAAGAAGCGCGTAATTCACAGAGATCTCAAGGTATGATCTCCTTCTCAACTATCTTACCAAATAATCGATGATCCTCAAATGGAACGTCCGTCATCCACCAGGCCGAGAACCTCCTTCTCGACTCCAACCTAGACATCAAAGTCGCCGACTTCGGTTTCTCCAACATGTTCGACCCCGAGAGCAAGCTTGACACGTTCTGTGGGTCCCCACCGTACGCCGCCCCTGAGCTGTTCCAAGGTCGGCGATATGTCGGCCCGGAAGTCGATATTTGGTCGCTCGGTGTCATTCTCTACGTCTTGACCACTGGCTGCTTGCCTTTTGATGGGAAGAACCTGCAGGAGATGAGAGAGAGTGTTTGTAGGGGAAAGTACCGGATCCCCTTTTACCTTTCCGACTGTAAGTTCTATCGGTTCACCCACAAAATGTGACACTCATCAACAGTGCTGCTCTCATAGCTTGCGAAAAGCTCCTCCGAAAATTCCTCGTCCGAGACCCCACGAAACGCTCATCTTTGGACATGCTCGTCGACGACGCCTGGATCAACGAGGGGTACTCCGACTCCCCGATCGCCAGGGACGTGTCGACGCGCGTGAACGAGGACGACGCCATCATCAACCTCATGGTATCCAAGTACCACATTGACCGCGACACGATTCTGCGCTCCATCAGGGAGAACTTGTACGACGACGTCGCGGCGATTTACTACCTCGCTTACTACGAGAAACAGGCCAAAGGCGAGGTTCCCATGAGCCCGACCGAGTCTGGTCCGCCGGTTCCGGCGTCGTCGTCAAAGCCCAGAGAGTCAGGCGAGCCGTCCAAGACCCCCGCTGGAATGCACCGCATCGCCGAGGACGAGGTCCTCCCAGCGCTCCCTTCGAACGGGAAACCTGCCGCTGCAGCGGCTGCCACGGCGGCTGCCTCTGCGACTGCCGCTGCGCGCAAACGTCGCTTCACGGTGGGTAACGACAAGGACGTGCAGAACATGGCGGACGAGGAGACTGACCCCGAGGCAAAGGAGGTGCTCAAGAAGTTGCAGGCACTGCAGAACCCAACTAAAGGTACAGGAGCTGACGCTGGCAAGAAGGATGGAGCGGCAGGAGGCCAACTTCCTGCGGGCGTGGATGTTGACGCCGTGGTAGCAGCCGCAATGGCAAAGACCATGGGCGGTGGCGGTGGTAACGGCAGCAACGACGGAAGCTCAAGCGGTATGTCTGTCGGGCGACAACACCGAAACACAATCGGAGGGTTCTTCCGGAACCACATTCGTCGGGCTACCGAGTCGGGAGCGCCCTCATCGGCAGCTGGACCCGCGCTGGCGGATTCGAACGACGAGACCATCATGGGCAGTAATGAGTCGAGCTCGGCTGAGCCGTCGTCCGGTGGCGCGAAGCCGCGTTCCCTGCGGTTCACCTTCAACAGCAACACGACAAGTTCCAAGCCCCCGGATGAGATCGTGCAGGAGGTGCTGACGATTTGCGATAAGCTGGATGTGAAGCACAGGATGTCGTCGCGGTACGTGGTGGAATGCACCTACAACGCAAATGCGGAGGAGGCTATTAAGTTCGAGGTGGAGGTTTGCAAACTTCCGAGGCTGAAAAATCTGGTGAGCGGATATGATGCATCCCGTCTCTTCATTGTGACAAGCAGCTGACATGTTTCCTTTTAATCAGCACGGATTGCGCTTTAAGCGCATCGGTGGTGACTCTAACGAATACAAGGAGATATGTGAAAAGATTTTGTCTGAGGTGAAACTGTAGGAAGTCAGTTGATGAAACTGCGAGATGAGAGAAGAAGCTTTTTAAACCGGATGCAGATCTCCCTCAAACGTGTATTTATAGACAGTGATGCAAAATAATCGTTCATCATTGTCATAAGATGCTATTACGCTGACTCGCCATGCCATTTCAAACCGTCTCTTTTTTAAATGTTCACCACCCTTCTGGCGTCCTCCGTTCCGATCAATCGTATCAATTCATCCTCACTTAGGTTGGATACCGCCAAAAAGTTGCGATATTTCTGCATGACCAACTTGGCGGCCCGAGAGATGATTCCAGGAAGCGCTCGAAGAATATCTCGCTGGACAGGCGCGAACGACACCGTGAGATCTGTAAGATTATCCACTCCGACAGCACCTCCGTGGTCTGGGTTTGGCTCTTCTTGGTTTTGCTTCCAGGGCGCAAATCATCAGTTAGTGCACTTCAAATACGACTTTGTAAAGAAACTTGACGAGGTTACCTTGAGCTCTTCGAACATATCTGCAGTTTTGTGAGGATTTGGGGACCAAACATAACGCAAATTTGGAAAGCTGAGCGTCAACAGCGTGAGCTTCGATTGCACGTCTTGAAACGAAATCTCTGATTACACATCTGAGGCCGACTGGCAAGACGCGAATAAAGCACGTTGAGAAAACAATATGCACGAACTGTTCCTCCGGAGACTCACCTGAAACGAGAACGCCTTATTTGCGTCGAACTCAATTAAGACTGTCGGAAACTTATAATGGGCATTCATCGCCTCCACCTGGGAATACCTTTCAAGAAAAATACGTGATCTGTGATTAGTACAACATCGCCGCGACAAGTAGCGGCGTCTGGCTGTCGCAATTTACCATTCTTGTCCGATCCAATCCAATCCAAGATACTCTTTCTCTCCACGCAAATGTTCGGCGTCAGAACGTAATCACCAACTTCGAGAGTGCGTACTGCGAGCTTATACCCTTTGGCATGGAGCATGGACGGAAGGGAGGAACGGAGTTCGCGCGAGTCGATGACAATCTGAGAACGAGATCCACGTTTTGGGATCCGGCGCAATCAGGAATTCGCGCACAGGTCAAACACTTACCGTTGGAACGATCCTCCCAAGCACGGACCTCCCGCCAGCAATTCCGCTATTGGCGAATAAGCCGTCGTCCGCGTCAGGTACAACCCTTCCATCCGAATCAATGGGAATTGCCACGCTCTGTACTAGAAAGCTTATCAGCAGACGCAATCAGACACGATAAAGCAACATTTCTCACGCTTTTCGCCTTTATGATCCTCTCAAATACCTGCTCCTCTAACCAATCCTCATGCACCATGAAGTAGACCTTAACCCTCCTCCTTCCAGCGTCATCCTCTTCGTCGTCTTCAGCATCTTCCTTTCTAATTCGGACCCCTTTCCTCTACTAGGAGACTGGATCCCCTCAACTTTGAATCTGATGCGCACTCCGGCCGAACAGGGATCCTTCTTGAGCCGCTTCTCTAGTGGCCTGGTAGCACTCCACTCGCCTCACAAAACCCGGGTCGGGATCCACCATAATAATCCAGTCCGGTTTGACACGTTCCAAGAAGCGCGAATCGTCGTCTGCTGGAAGTGGTGCGGAGGAAGAATTGGAATATGGACGCACAATAATCACTGGTTGTTGGTCCTCATCCACAGTGTCTGACGCAGTCGACGGATCGATATCAGAACGGGAGGGATCAAGAGTCGATGCTGAATAAATTTACCCACTATCAGCACGCCCTCACCAACTAATCATTTTTTAGACGTACTTTCAATTTCGCAACTTCCGAACCTTCCTCCTCAAAAGTCCGCATCCACCCCTTTGCTCGGGCCAAAAGCCCCGCTCTTCCTGCAACCACTCCATCACTCCCAGCTGATCCTCCGTCTTCCTTCTCTTTGAGAAGGCTTTGTCCCTTGATTCGTCTTCGCTTTCCTGGCGGAGGTGCTCCCGGTGCACCTCGACCACGAGAGGAGGCTCCATCCCCGTTTGACTGCGCTGTGGATGCTCCCCCCGTTGAACGACCCCGGGATCCAAGACGGCCTTTCCACTTGAAGTAGTTGACCAAGTAGCGAAGCAGCAAGGGTTGTACTGGATCACGACCAGATGAGACCTAGCTGCCTGGTGCGCGAAGTCCACTCAAAGTTCGTCGACTGCTCTGATCAGCTACGACGCTTGCTTTCTCCGTCGCTATCGCCGCCGCCCACAGTCTGAACGGCCTCCTCCCCTCCCTCTACTTCCCCTGGGACAATATCTTCTCCGTCATCCTCTTCTTCCGCTTCGCTATCTTCCCCATCCTCTCTCCGTTTTCTCTTTCCGTTTGTCCGCATTGTCCCCAGTGCGTCACCTCTCCTCACACCAATTCCTGCCCCCTCAGTGAGCTCACGTGCAGCCTTCACCCCACGATCCCCGTTCGTAAGAACGATAATGGGACCTGGCGGCTGTCCGCTAAAGTCCACAGCCTGAGCAATTATCGCGTCTCTTTCAGCGAGAACTTTAGACAGAACTCCCAACAAGGCCCGCCATTTAGGTGGTGGGTCCAATGTGGGTGCCGTCCTCGGGGGCAAGCCGGGGTGTGCACCAGGCGCTCCCTCTGCAACTTGTTCAACTTGATTCATCCTGTAGCACCGTCTGCGTTCCACTTCGACCACAGTCTGACCGGCATCGGTAAGAAGCCAAGGATGGCGCTCTGGATTTCGAAGCAGATTGGTGGGGTTGCGAGGGTCCGGGGGAGACGCGAAAAGGAGGGAGTCGAGGAGGAGGAGGTGAGTGACTGGATACGTGTGGAGTAGCGAGCTAGGGTAGACGCGTCAGGGCGGACACTCTATCATGTGAGATGTCCGAACGGAACCTCACTCGAGAAGTCGCTTCAGCGTCCCAATGTCCCCCACAAGACCCGAGTCCGAGCGGACAAGAAGTGCCATCTCGGGTCAAGTTGTCCTGCAAGTTCCTTTCGAACCCTTGCTGCAGTGAGGCCGAAAGAGTCAAGTTGTCCGTTTCAAGCTAATTCCAGAATCATGCTAGTCAGACACTGTGTATCCCCCCGAAAAAATCTACAGAAACAAATTACCATTGCGCCAGTTCCCACTTCCCTCAATGTGACCTCGAGGCACTCCACCAGCCCCGCTTGGGCCGTCCGCATGGGCTCCGACAGAGGCACCCGCACCTCGATCAATTGTGGTTGTCGGGCGGACAAGAACAGAGAAGTGTGGAGGTGGAAACTGGTGCAGCGTATAGTGGAGGAGAGGGACAGTAAGCATGAAAAGAGGCAAGGCCGTGGCGTAAATGGAACGAACGATGGAAATTTGAAACCTTTCTCGTGGTGGTGCTTGAGGAAGGTCTCATAAACAAGTCATCCCGACCCCTCTTGTACGGACTCTCACAAATTTCATCACTAACCCCACCCCAAGCAAACTCACCGCGGTCGCACGACACATTTTCTGACAAACAACACCCTCATACACTTCTCCAGCTTCCACATTCCCTGCACGAGCTGCTCTGGTCAGTCCGAAAATGCCTTGATAAACCCGCACTTATTGTGCATACGAAAAAGGCGGAGGATGAAGGATTCGATCGAGAGAGGGTCTATTCTGGTATTTCGGGGGGACATAATTGCAGGTCGACTATGGTGAAAGGCACGTGCCATCTACAGACTAGGGCACAGCCAGCACGTAAAAAATAAGCTCACTGTTCGGCTCTGGCGACCAGGAATCCTTGGTACAGGTGCACGGGAACGACTTCGTTGAGGAAGTCCGCAAGAAGAATCCAGGAAGTTGTGGCAAGCACTCCGCCTTCAAGGTACGCTTCCACCCTGGGGTAAAGGAAATTAAAACTGAGCTCGGGATGGGCCAAGGGGACGAAGAGGTGGCGTACCTATCGTTGACAGATTTCATTGTCTCTGTCGTCACAATCTTGAAGTAGTCCGGATTACCCCACAAATTCGGGTCCACGCCGTGCATTTCATCTTGTTTGCGGGAGTCAACAAGATCTTGCTTAAGCGCTTCCAATTCTGCCTGGTTCTCGTTGACGAGACACACGAGATGGTTTGGATGCGAGAGTAGTTTGATGTAAGTGAGCAGGATTTGGCGAATCGCGAGGCCTCGTGTGGCAACGAGTAAGAAGTCGGCGTTCGTATCCAGTTGCACTTGTGCAGGGGAAGGTGCCAGAAAGAGCGGTGGAGTGTCCGGGTTGTTGCCATGCAGTTGTGGATGTTGTCGGTGAGTCCGTGGACTCTATCCCGTCAGATGTACGCAATTCTCCCACTTGTTCTTCGGCCGGATCCCTCGCGTGATCCACGTGAGCCCGTTCGTTCCCCTGTTTTCGATCGCTGTCGGAATGGTGAGCTCTCGAGAAGTTTGTGTGTCTCATTTTTCACAGGCTCGTCGTCGTCGATAAGTAGCGAACCGTGTGGGTCGTCGGTCGCGGGTTGAACTCCATCGACAGAAGTTTCGAGAGCGTCCCAGTCCACATTTCCTGTCACGCTGTCCTGTTTTGAACTCTCCAGGTCGCATAGCATCCGTTGATGGAATGGGAGTAGCTGCGAGTATGCCATTGCTTTGGAGCGGAGGGGGGAAGTGGTGTTTTTACAGTAAAGCGAATTAATCCTGTTTGCGAAGACACCTTGGAGTCGTCTCATGCAGCATTTCTAAGGTAGACATAGCTGAAGTCACTGTCGAGGCGCTATTGGTATAAATACTATTTCTTAAGTACAAGTCTTCTCTGAAACATTTGGGACCTTAATAACCTTTTTGGAGGCAAACTCCCGTTCCGCTGAGGTCGCACGCTCGGTTCGGTCCGTTCACTCCACCTGGAGTGGTGCTAGTTTGTGCGTTAATGGATGCCAGAGCATCTGAACGCAGGCCGCCAAGTACAACATCGATCAGAATTGCTTCGCAGTGACACTCAGAGAGACTTACAGTGACACCTTTACATTCACGTTGTTCTGAGCCCCAAAATACGCCAGATGCGGGAGCTTAGAGAAGTCAGGTATTGTGCCATTGTGGTTGATGTTTGCGACCCCAAGGAACTGCAGCTTTGGCAACGCCGTTAGCGAAGTTGGAATTGGTCCGGAAAGCCCTGGGTTGTTTCGAATGGAAACAATGTAGAGATCCTTCAAGTCCCCGAGGCAGCCGGGATTGTTCCGGTGATGTTTGGCATGGAAAACAAGGAAAGTATTTGAAGCCTCTTCAAGCTGCAGATGGCATCGGTTATTTTGCCACTGAAAGTGTCATCCCTGCCGAGCGCAAGAACTTCCAGTTGAGGGAAGTATGTGACGATCTTCGTGAGCGTCGTTGATAACGGCGCCTGCAGGTTCAACAACAGAAGCTCAGGTTTCCGGATCACTCCGTTAACGCAATCGGCAAGGTTTAAGATGCAAAAGAGAGTGAAATTGTCAACAGCTAGTCTTCCGTCACAGTTTCCGTAACGTACCTAGAATTACAGCAATCGTCGCCCAAGTAAAAGCCCGGCGAAAGAGAATGCTGCTTTGCGCAGTCGCTGAGCTGTGGCTTCTTAGCTGGACCGCAGAGCTGCTTGCTCGGGTCCCAGTGTTGTTGAATCAAGTATTTTCGACCGTTCCATTGAGCGTGGTACCAATATCCCAGCGGATCCTCCTGCACGCCAGCACCGTGGGTAACTGGGAATACATGAATAAGTGACCATGAAGGGTAATTGGTTCATTTCCTACCAAATCACATTGACATTGATCAGCCATTCCAAGGGCCGTAATATAGAACCTGATCAGCTTTTTTGATGGGAGATTTTGACAATGGACAGTGCATGAACGCACCATTTTTGTTTCCATCTACGGTTAGCCAACCTTCGACGGTGGTCTAGTTGCCAACAATGCGGAAGAATACGCAGACCGTTTCGATCCTCTTTAAAGCCGTCGACAAACAAATTTTCGCTTGCGCCCCTTCACTCACCGGGTTCGTCGCACTCTCAACAATCTCGTACGCGATAACGCTAAGCAGGGAGTCGACTCCGGGATTGCCGTTTGGTGATGAAAGGTGGTTGTGCCATCCGAAGGCAATCATCCTGGTAATTTGACCACAAGCCTTTGGGTTTCCAATCCAACCGTACGCGTAGTCTGTAGAATATATATGCGAGTTAGCCTGTGCGTTTCACCCTCCACGACGAGCTTCAAAAACACCTGGAAAGTTGGGATCGATTCCGTTCACAGTGCTGTTTTTGTCCTTTGCGTCCTGGAAATCCGACTGAATCGATGTGTGAACTATTTCACGCGATTTTGAGATTCGATTAGCCTCGTGTGGTCGTGACGGGGTCTCGATAATACCGTATTCACATCGGCAGAAGTCTCCCTCGGCGACATGTTCATCCAAGAGAACTGTGTAAATGCCACCTTCGAGGTTGGTTGGAAGTCTTCCCTGCGATATGTGCGAGTACACTGGAAGACAGATATGAGTGCTCCATTGCAACTTAACACTGACGACGTTTGAATATGAATGTGACTCACCGATTCGTGAAATGTCGTTGTGCTGCAGGCCGTTCGGGGATTTCCCTAGCGAGTAGTTATCAGTTACCGAAGGTCCCAATGTTACGCTGGATGAAATGTCTTTCCGATTGGCGGGGTTTGTGTCGTTTGCTGTGTAATACCTGGCGTTGAGGTGGCGGAGCGGTCCCAATCGGCGCACGTGGCGACATTTTCTCGGCATGAAAGCCAGTGGTGGAAACACTCACATGGTGTTGATTTTCCAGAAGTCACTCGTTTGCAGCCCCTTGATAAAGTCATTTAGGATCGCTCTGTCAGCGTCGGGCCATTGCCCATACCAAACTATGGAGACGTGCCAAACTTCGCTGGACCATGTGCCTTCGGTACGTGAGACAGAAACTGCGGACTCACTGATGTAGACTGTTAATGGTGCGGTCAACGTCCTCCGAGAAGGTGTGAACGTGACGTTGTTCCTCGGGGGGTTAAGTGCCGCTGCATCGCCCCTTCCTGCGAGAGCGAATAAGGCCAAGGAAACAAAGAAGCTCAAAAAGGCTCTCCGAGCCATTTCAGTGAGGGATATAAAAGACGGAGCATCAGCGAGATATTAATGGAGTTCCGAACTCAGCGTAAGGTATTTCACCTGAAAAAACAATAATCAGCGGCCACTTCAGCGTGAAAACGTCTACTTCCGTTACGCTGTTCCTCCGAGGCGACGAAATCGCATTGGAATCGAAATGACTGAAAGATCCGAGAGACCCGAACGACCCTGCCTTGGGACCTGCCGGTCAGTCCTTGTCGTGGCTCTTCGTGGCAAATTCCTCGCCAAGATCACTGAGTCACTCTCGTGGGGGTTGGAGGTTATTGCTCTCTGAGAGAGATTGTTGGGACACACAGACAGGCGGACAAGCGGACAAACAGGGGGATTCTCTGACCGGTGCCATATTACGCTGCCCTCTTTGCCGGTGGATCACCGCGGTAGGATGTCAGAGAACCCACCACCGGTTGCAGCGCCGTCAAGTCTAAGTACACGTCAAATAAGTTAAACGCCAGTACTGCAGTTGGACCCTCCTGATGGTTGTAAAAGATGGAGTGCCCTTATCACCCGTTGCTCGTTTCGTGCTCTCGCAGACACGCGCATCATTGATTGGGGTCGCAAGGCGCCACCTCGCGAGGAGACTCGGAACGTTGACAGACCCAACCCGCGCCCCCTGTCGCTATTGATGTCTACGGAGGAGAGGAGCCGTAAGCGAGCGGGAATCTTGGTGGTGTTCCGGACGTGTTGTGAAAGAACTTCGGTCGCTCAGAGCACCCACCTTCCAAGTCAAATCTTTGTTGCCTCGTTAATAAATGCGCATCTTTGTGAGCACCCACAACACCGCTATACTATCATACATTCACATCAGTCCCAGCTTCATCGCAAGAAACCATTTTTAGTAAAGCTCTCTCTTGGCACCGAACACCGACTACCAACTCACTATTTGATTGTACCGTCCCACGAGCACGTCGCAACCTTTGAAGTTTCATGAGGGTGCCACTCTACTCCCATGACGACCTGCTCGTGCGCGCGCCATTTCCTAAAGAGATTTACCAAGTCGACGGAAGTCGGATCAAAAGGTGGTCAAGACTCTCTCTTCCAAAATTCCGCGCTCTACTCTCCCCGCACCAACTCACTTAAGAATTTTGGTCGTCTTCCAATCCCACACCCACACCTTGCCCTCACCGTCGCCGCTCAGGATGAACCTGCCGTCGGCAGAAAACGCCGGCTGGCACGCGTACCCGGCGACGACATGACCCGCGAACCGCTTCTTGCGGTTCAGGCTAAACCGGTCCCGTGCAGAGTAGATCTGGATCTGGTTGTCCAGGGAAGTGCAGGCGAGCCATTTCTCTGCGGGATTGTGGTCGAGGGGTTGACGATGGTCATGAAACAGATCCGAGGGACTTTTGCAGCACCGTCAACTCACTATTCGGCGACACCGTAACCGCTGGCATAGAATGCATCGTCGGCTCCGCGACATACTTGATCACGACCGGGATCCCCGTCTCCCACACACGCAGGGTCTTATCGTCCGACGTACTGACGAACCGCCGCCCGTCCTCCACGAATGTCACGCTATTCACAGGACCGAGGTGCTGGTCGTACTCCTGGATGATCGTGGGGGCGCCCGTGTTGGGGTCCAAGGCGTTTAGGTCGTACTGATGAAGAGTGTGGGGTGGGGTGAAGTAGGGTGAGGCGGGGTTAGTGATGCGGGGGAAGGAAGGTGAAGGGAGAAGAGATTGCACAACGCACTTGCATGATTTTCTTGTCCGAGCATCCCGCCAAGATAATGTTCTGCTCCTTGGGGTGGAACCGCACGCAATAGGGAATCCTCGGGCCCGATATCCTCTGAATGCACTTTCCTAAACATCATCACAACACCAATCAGCCCTCGCACCTTCACAATCTCTCTCCCATGCCGACCGAAACTCACCCGTCTCAGTATCCCACAACTTAATCCACCGATCATAACTCGCCGTGAGGAATTTTGTCCCCTCGTTATTGAACCAGATATCGCGGACGCCCTTGGCGTGGCCCATGTACGTGCGCAGGCAGCGGCGGTCGTTGTAGCAGTCCCACAGCTTGACCTTGCCGTCCATGCTGCACGATAGGAGCATGTGTCCCGAGTTGGGGAAGAACCGGATCGCGTTGACTCCTTTGGTGTGGCCCGTCCTGGGGATTTCCTGTGTCAGTCCTGGGAAAACAACATTCCGTCCATCCCCCACCCCACGGTACCCTCGACTCCGGCAACGTACCACGTGTGAATGACCTTCTTGGGCAAGAAGCACTCCTGCGACCCAGGCTCTCCCATCAAATCGATGCCCTGATCCTTGGGCACGGCCATGTAGGTCCTGCCGAGGTAGTCCCGCTCCTCCTTGCCATGAAACGTCGTCTTCTCATTACCCTCCTCTAGCTCCGCCTCGGCGCCCGCCTCGGCTCTCCTCTTCTCCCACAGCTCCTTCCGCGACGGCCGCGCCTTACCGTCCGACAGGGCCTCGGCGAGAGCAACCTCGTCCGGCGTGGGTCCGATCGGGGCCCGGTAGTTCTCGCCCTCGTAGCCCGCCCAGGGCCCCAAATACCCTTCGACGTCGCCAGGGTCGCCACGTTCCTTGCGTTTGCGTTTGGCGGCTGCCGCGACGGGGTCGACCGGTTGCGGGAGGGACACGGAGGCGGGGACGCCCACGCCCTCGCTCTGTCGTGCCATTTCGCGCAGCTTCTCTGCGTCCTTGACGGNCACGTCCCACTCGCGGGCCTTTTGCAGGGTGTCCTTCTTGATGGACTGGTACACGTCTGCGCCCTCGAGCGCGTTGGCCTTGACGACGTCCCCGACGTATCGTTCCTCGGCGCCGTCGAGAATGGCGGTGGGGTCAACGGCGTACCCGAATGACATGTAGGTCCGTTGTTGCGCGAGGAAGATGTGGTCTGAGAGTTGGGTGGATTCGTAGGAGCCTGTGTGTCGCGCGGGTGTGGATATCAGTGGCAGGAGTAATGGGGGAAAGAAATGCGCCATGCAAAATAAGTTGTCAGTAGGGGAGCGAGAATGAAACGCGCCAGGTCACTCACCGTTGACTGTGTTCCCCCGCATCTTCTCTGCCTCGCTCTTGAAGGGGTTTTCCGGCCCGAGCACGGCACGCGACAAATCCTCGTATGGAATGTTGTGCTTGAGCTCCTTCTGTCCCGTGCTGACAAGATGCCGCTTTGACGCGATGTCCTGCAGAAGAGAATGCACTTTGTCAACCAGGAGAACAGCGACACGCAGACCACGAGCGAGTCCTAGTCTCCGCCAGCACCACGCTCTGTTCCATTCCATCACAAAACAGCTGAGTCTCTCCGCTCGTCCCCTTCCCGTTATCCCGTACCGTTCTCCACACGCACTTCGACTGCGACTTCCGGCGCCGCGTCCACGCGCAGTCGTTTCAATAAGGGACCAGAAGTCTCCGGTGTTGCGTCGCTCATGTCATCGTCGGACGAGCCGTAGCGGGTCAGAACGTCCATCGTTTTGGTGCGGTGCGTTGTTGGACCTCTGACCAAAGCACCCATTTTTGAATGTTAACTCGTTACTCGCTCACTCATAAAATACATAACTCGCAACTCACTCACTCAGGTACATATGCAAGTCGCAACTCGGCTCGGTCACACAATTGTCAACTCGTACGTCGCACTCGCAAGTTGTGTGTGAGTGAGTGAGCGAGTTTTGACTCACTCAGTCATATCATTGTTCACGGTCTGTTCTATTGGGTGTCCGTTTTGACTTGTTGCTCTAGTACTGTGTACTTTTCTCAATGGCAGCAAAGTACAGCTTGGTTTGCATTAGTGCTGAGATGTCAGTTGAATGAGAGTCCTGTTTGTTATTCTAACGTTGCATGAGACACTCCAACAGTATGCATAGCTTGCGTGATGTAGACTGGTGCTCCGGTGCTGGTTTTTTTTTACCAACGGTGTGTCGGTGGCAAGTGCGTGATTTCGATTGCGAACATGACTGTTGAATTTCTCCCCAATGCTGCGCATGTTCTAGTTCAATAAAAGAATCTGAACTCTGACAAGGCTGTATTTTCCCAGTGCATGTCACATTCATACTGGTACATTTTAAATCACTGACAGTGTGTGCTAAATATTAATCACGTACTGCTACCAACCGGCATCAAACATCTCACTTGGTGACAGCAACACACGTGACTTGATGGATGAGGCGATGGCCAAGATGGGGAGGGGACGGTCGTCGGTTGGCCTGTGAACACGAGACCAGTCATTTTGATATCAAATATCGACGGAACGAGAAACCGGAATATCTATCCAGATGTTCCAGATCGCACTCTCAGACTGTATATTGCGACATAACGATTCGCGACGGTTGAAAAAGGTATCAAAATTTGCGAAAGCGGGATAAAAACAAAGCTGCATTGCATGTATTGCACCATTGTCGCCTTCCCTTCCGACCGTGCAGGGCTGGGTACACTACGAGAAAGGGCGTGTTCAGGGTCTTAATCGCGCCACCTTGACTGAGCACCGACCGGAGGACGGACGGACCCTCCCCTCCCCCTCCGCCGACATCCTTTGGACCTGTCGACCCACCGTCCTCGACCGTCCTTGAATCCACCGTCGGTTCGGCTGAAGGAGAGTATCAGGCATTCAGGAATCGAGGGGAGTGGGGAGTGGAGTGCGGAACATTGACCGCGCCCGCGGACCAAAGAACGAACCCCACGTGATCGCGCTTTTTTCTTATCGGGGCGCAAAGGGACAGCAGGAGCATTTACCCCACGTGTGCGCAGCCACACCAATCGCTCCTCGTTGTCTTGTGACCTCGTGACTTGACCTGCTGATTCGCCTGAATCGCTGCTTGGAGCACACGCGGAGCAAGAAGGTGAGTTGGTGGGAGAAAGAGGAGAGATCGCTAAGACGAATGTGATTGGGGGATGAACCCTCGGAGGTTCGTTGCCCGCCCTCTCCGGCGCTGTGATTGGATGTGCGGGCCCTTACCGCCCTAGTGGTGCACGTGAGGTGGGAGGTTTCTACGGCGGGACTGCGGCGGTGGGATTTCGATATATTTTTACTACTCTCGGAGTGGGAATAATTGTGCGTCCGCTTCGGGAGTTGGGGCGCTGCTTGTTTGGACACCATATTGGGCAATATTGCGGAGGCGTCTTCAGTAGCCCGTACCAAGTCAGAACACTGGGTGTTGCGTGCTGCGGGACACTGACTCGGGTCTGCTTAGCGCAAGAAAACACAGGCTAACCGGTAAACGCGGATTAGGCGGCAACGCGAAGTGCGCAGTGGATTCAACTTACGGCGCGCTTGACGCTCGGCGTAACCTTCGCCACGGGACGCGAGTCCTTGACGGAACACACGGGACGAGAGAGAGACGAAGTAGACCGTGGGAATAGGAGATATGGCATTCGTGGATGTGGATAAGCTGGACTGTCCCGTGATTGGGCTGCTGAGGTGAGTGGTCGGGTGGGGGGGAGGGCGGAGGCACCGGGAATTTGACGGGTGGAAATGGCGTGGGACTGGAGGAGTGAAGAGAGGGAATGGACAGGGACGGATGAACGGAGTGAGGTCAGATGCGCAGATGCGTGAGCCGGTGGTGACGGTGTGTTTCAACGGCGGAACGTGGACGAAGAGGGTGGAATGGAATGCGCGGACGGGGAAAAGAATTCAAACCGGAGTCTAAGAGAGGGAAACAGTGGATGCTGGACGCATGGGAGTGTTCTGTCTTGGTGGGATGCGTGACGTTCATCTTGCAACATTGACACCCGTCTTCCTCGCACCACTCTTAATTCTCTCCCTCTCTCGCCTACTCCCTTCCCACACTCCCTTCCCCTCCTCCCCTTCTTCACCTTCCTTTCTTCACCATCACCCTCACACTCTTCATTCGCTCCCACTCCCCCTCGCCCTCTCCACACCCCCCCCCCCCCCCCTTAGCTCCCACTTCCCCTCCCAACAAATCCTCCTCCTCTCCTTCCTCTCCACCTCCCAAATCTCCGGCTGCTTCACACTCCTCCAAACCGCCGAGTTCCGGTCCTTCACACTACACCTCGTCCAAGACAATAGGAAGAAGGGGGAGTGGAAGGACGCAAAGCCCGTGGATCAACTTGCGGCGAGGAGCACGGCGGCGGCGTCGGTGTCGTTGCCGAGACCTTCGACGTCGTCTTCGCAACGCCGCGCGAGAGCAACCGCGTCGGGGTCTGGTTCTGGGGCGACGGGGGGCGTGGGAGGCGGGAGCGGGGCGTCCAACACGACACGCACTCGCCGCCACTCGTGGTTCGGCTTCCTCCCCTCATCCCTCTCCTCCACCTCTACCCTTACCTCCTCTTCATCGTCCTCTTCGTCATCCCCGTCTCCCACAACCGCCCGGGCTCGGAAAAGATGGTCGTTCAACGCACTCGACCCGGCCCGACGAAGCATTGCACGGTTGTCGGACGTCTTTGGGGTCACGGCCGGCGCCTCCTCTTCGGGCAGGACCCGTCGGTCGTCACGAACACGCACCGCATCGTCCACACTCGCATCCCTATTCTCCTCCACCTCCTCCTCCACCTCCCCCTCGCCACCCCCAACCACCCCAAACTACCACGCATCCAGCGTCTTCATCATCGTGCACGTGCACATCCCGCCCTCTGACCTCTCCCCTTCAACCTCCCATTGGACCCCACCACACCTCCCCATTCTTCGCGCCGCACACGCGTTCATTGTGGCCTACTCGACGGCGGATGGGGGCAGTGTGGACGGGTTGTTTAGGAACGCGTGGAGTGTGTTAGTGGCCAATTGTTCGAGGGATCAGGTGCGTTTGCCGGTCGGGGGCGGTGGGGGTGGTATAGTGAGGGAGGCGAAGGTGGTGGTGGGTGGTGATGAAAGGGTCGAACGGGGTCGATGAGTCTGCGACCCCGTGTGGGACACGGACGGGCCGGGCCGAGGATGACAAGGATGCAAGGACGGACGGCCGGCCGTGTGGCGTTGCACCTTGCGTCATCCATGTGCTTAGACTGAAGTGGAACACGGGATCGGCGCATGGTGTACTCGGTAGGGTGGAGCTGGACGGACGGACGGGAAGAACTTCCGTCACGCTCACACATCCACCAGATGCATCATTCCTCCCATAACCTCGCCGCTTACATCTTTCTCACCTTCTGCCCACCCCACCACCCCCCAGTTCCCCTCCTTTATGCGCCCCGCCCCACCCCCACCCGAACCCGCCGCCCTGGCCGGCCTGCGCCCACCGCCACCCAAACCCATCCCAACCCTCCTCGTCGGGCTCGTCTCATCCTCCCCACGCGCTGTCCCTCCATCCCACATTGCTGCCCTTCGCGAGACCCTAGGCTGTGAAGGCGGGGAAGTCTGGGCACGAGACGAAGACGTTGTGCGCGGGGTATTTGAAAGGGGGTTGTTTTTGGCGAGGAAGAGACGGGGTTGGGATGAGCCCGTGGCGGTGAAGTGGGATGTTGAGAGGGATGTTGAGAGGGAGCGTGAGGTCGAGAGGAGGAGGGAGGGTGAGCGGGCGGCGGCGGCGGCGGCGGGTGGATCGCCCGTTCCAGATCCTCCGACGGACCGCGTGGATCCACCGACCGACATCTTTCCCGAGCACCTTCCCGACCCCGACCACCCCGCGTCGGCTGTCGACACCGCCATGTTGCCCACGCACCCCGACGCGACCCGCCCCCCGCTCAGGGCTCCCGTCGTGCCTGTGCCGGCAGTCAAGGCGCTCGAGGTGGTCATACAGGAACGGGCGAGGGCACGACTAGCGTCGAATGAGACGGGTGTAGCCGTGCCGGAGAGGTCGGGGATGCCGCCGAGGACGGGCAGTGGTGAGTGATCCATGGGGGGGTCTTGCGTTGTATCATTGTGTGCTGAACGAACTCGATCACCATGTTTGTCAAAGACCCTAACATGCGGCACGCTCGTGTAGCAGCAGCAGCCGCCGAACAGTCGCGCCTGTCCCACGCGCGCTCGGCGACGGGGCCCGTGGTCCTTCCGTCGCGGGAGGAGTTGGAGGGGTTGGTTGGGAAGAAGACGGCGGGTGGGGCAGGTGGGGATGAAGGTGGGTTGACTAGAGGTGTTCGGTGATGGGTACGGTTTGACGTGGGTTGCGGGTTGTAGGGATCGTGAATCAGGGCGAGCAGCAGCAAGAGCACGCTGTGCACGAGTCGGCCTCTGATTCGACATCCTCCCCGGACGCTCCCGCATCCACCACCACATCCACACCAGCCACACTCGCCCACTCGAGCACTACCCCCTCGGTCCCACCGCACGCACCGGACTCATCGAACGCGCCACACCGTCGACCCCGCGAGCGCCCCACTCGCCGACGACCCGCGTCCATGGTCGTCTGGGCACCTCCCGAGGAACTCGTGCAAGTCGCGGGCGATGACCTTCCGAGGAGGGAGCCTCCGCCGCGGAGCGCGAGTCCGGCGAAAGGGGTCGCGAAGAGGAGTGATAGTCCCGTTGGAGGAGGCAAGACGGCAAGGAGTGGGAGTCCGTTGGGGCCGAGGGTGGGGGTGGCGAGGAAGGAGGAGGATGGGAAGGACGGGAAGGATGTTCCGATCCCACCACCGCCGACGTCAAGGTCAGTCGAGAGAAAGGGTGGACGAGAGAGGGAGACGAAGCGGAGAGCGTCGACCCCCAATTTGTCGAGGTCCAGCCCGGCGCCCGGGGATCAGAGCAAGACTGGGAATGGGACCCCAACGGCGGTTGGGCGGCGGGCGTCTCCTGCTGCCGAAGATGTCGTCGCGAGCGATCCTGCACCCCAGAAAGTGACACAACGGCTTATCCCACCACCCCGCCCGAACTTGGGACCGCCCACGACGCCATTTTCGAGCTTGCAAGATCTTGACGAATTGCATCCCGTGGCCCCGCCGCGGTGGTCGCCCCCGAGAAGGCCAGCTGGGGTGGAAGAGCAGGCTGTTGTTCGCGATGGAGGAGGAAAGGTCGACTGGGCGCCTGTGAGGAGGACGCAGTCCGCAGGGGACGAAATCCATGAAATGTACGACGGGATCTTGGATGGTTATGGGTATGGGGGTGAGGAGGAAGCTGGCGACGGGGCTGCAGGGGAAGGTCGTGGTGCCAGATATCGGAGAGGTGTTGAGGAGGAAGAAGACCGGCTGGCCAAATCATGGCCCTCGGCATCTGCACCAACCTCTACCTCGACGCCCCCTGCTCAGCCATGGTCCCCCGGACGTGGTGTCGGCGGAAACAGGAGGAGAAGGTCTGTGGCGTCGATGGACGAATACGGCGACGGGGATGGTGAGGTGAGCTCGGGGGACGCGGATACAGAGGGCGACGAAAACCCCGATTTTGGGTCCTTTATTGGGTCGATGGCGGTGTGGAGGACGGATGAGGAACTGTCTGCGGATGACACCAGCATGCATGTGCGGCAAGTTCAGCACCAGCAACCCCCGGCACCATCACCTGGAATGGACCCGCGAGCGCAATCGGAGAATCACCTGGGCTCGACCGACTCGACTCTAGGCAGGCCACCCAAGCGAACCGTAGGGAGGGAATACAAGCATGCATCGGAAGTCTTCGCGCCTTCCCCGCCCCCTACTTCAACTCACTTACAGGATACGGAAGCGAGCTACTTTGCACAACGCTACCAGGCCTTGGAATACCGGTTCGGTGGCATTGGCGAACTTCCCGGTGCTCCCCCCTTAATCAGGAGAGATTCATCGGGCGTGTTGTCGGACAGGACGCTGGCAGAGTACCCCGCGAGTCCCATCAACTGGGACGGGATCGCCGAAGCCGAGTCTACACTGGAGCGGGAGCGGGCTCAACGAGAGGCGGGTGGATCTGTTGGCAATATCGTTCGCAGTCCCACGATGGACACAGTACGCAGTGACCTAATGCCTCATCTCTTGTTTGCGGATAGAGAGTTTAGGAGCATGGAAGGAGAACAAGTGCATGAGCGGCTTTGGGAGCAGGCGCAGGGGGACGCTCCGCTGGGAATGCAGTACCAGTACTCGGGACCGGCAGATAAGCCACCTGCAAGGCCGCCAAGGAAGAGGCCCGTAAGCACGCCAAGTGCAAGGGGGCAGGGGGGTGAGCACGTGCAGGACGGAGGGATGCACACGAATGACGGGCAAGGTGGAGGAGGTTACAGCAACTCCGCAAGAGACCGGCACTCGCACTACTGTGATGGAACGCAGTCCTCCATCATCATGTCGTCATCGGATCAACGCGCTCGCGGTCAAGGGAGAAAGGAACCCGAGGTGATCAGCAGTTACCTCGACATAAGCCTGCCCAAATCCGGGTCGGACTTGTCCATTTCCTCGCTTGACGGAGGCTCAGAGGGCTCTAACGGGAGCAAATCGTTCAGGAGGAAAGTGCCCGATCCGGTCGGGAAAGCACCGAGTGCTCCCCAGGTGAAACTGGCTGGAGATGCGTATGTCGGAGGAACGGGAGGGGTTCGACAACAGCCACCCTCGGGACCTTTGGGATTGCCGTTTGAGCCTATATCACAGAAGATTCCTGGATACCCGCCCCGAACTCACAAATTGAGTCCTTCAGATGATTCGGGTGTTCATTTGCCAGACCATATCCGAGACCAGCATGCGGCGATGCTTCAGCAGGGTGGCACGGACTTCAACCTAGATACCGTACAAGTGCCATACCATACCGCTCAGTATGGAATGACCCAGGGGACCACCGGATTCCTTTCCCCAAATACTCATCTGGCCCCCTTTGACCCTATCTCGCGTGGGCCTGTAAGCACCATCTCTCGAGACCGCCGCAACGCGATTGAGGAGGAGCGGGACCGATACATCTTCGACTACGAGGAATCTTCTGAGCAGCAACGCAAGTCGAACCACAAGCTTGCCGCAATTTTACCGGGGTGGTTGCGACGCTGAAGAGACGTTCTGACTAGGGACGTTGGGGAAGTTGAGATGTTTACAGACCGTTGGACCAGTGGTGGCAAGATGACTTGCGACGTGACCTTCCTTTAATATTCTTGAGTACGCATGTTTTGTGGCTTGTATTTCGTACATAGATAGCACCGCTAGGTTTGCCATGAGGGTAATGTCTGCCAGATGATCGATGTGTTTTTCAAGAATGGATGTAATTTTAAGTCTTTCAACTAGCATGGGAGTGTGCACGTCTCGGAACTTTACTTGAAAGCTTGTGAATGGTGATATAGATGTAAGGTGTCGTTGCTCGAGTTGCATAAATCAGGGCAATCCCCTCTGAAATGGCCACTTCGCCTCCTCTTCCTCCCAAAATTCTCAACCGGATCTTCGGAAACTTCGATCCCTCTTCCCCTCCAGACCACCGCGCGCTCCACGCGTGTCTCTACGTCGATTCGTCGTGGTCCAAGCAAACACCCGCCTTCTCTCCCATGTGCAGCTGGCAACGCCGACCAGCGTGGTGAAGCTACTCGACACGCTTCAGTCGTACGAGCTTGGTGCTTCCGGCGACGAAGCGCGTGAGCTGTCAATCCGGCTGTCGCTTCTCGACTCCAGCCACCTTTCCTCATCGCACTTCCCCTGCTTCCCGTCGTTTTTCCGAGCAAAGTCTCTCGTATTGCCTTTTGGCTTTGCGCCTCCCTCATTGGACCTTGGCTGACGCCGAGGAGGACAAATACTCCAACTCCAAGAATAGCGAAGAGGCTTCGACACTTGGACTTGGGCGGACAGTCGCTGTCTGACGAAATGATTGGGGCTCTTCTGTCGTCAGTCTGCCCAAAACTCCAATCCCTCGCCTTCTCCTCCACTCGAGCCTCGGACAACAGACTCCTCTCACTCCTTTCAACCACTGTGGAGCCCCTCCCTTCCCACATGACCCCTATCAGCGACCGTATCGCGAGTCTTGACCTCGGCTCTCACCCTGCACTACTCCCATCCACCCTTCGTCGCCTCGCAACTAGTCTCCCAAATATGCGCCACTTCTCCCTGCGCTCCAATAACATCCTGTCCTCACCAAATGCTATCGACGACCTACGCGGATTTTTTGAGCTTGTTGGCCGCCGGAACCATTTGCAAACCCTCACCGCCCGCTCCTCCCCCTCATTCATGGATGTGGACGTGGTGACTACAATGGTGAGGTGCTGCGCCTCGTCCCTCACCAAGCTTGATTTTGGAGATCGCGCAGCCAAAATGGACCGCAGTGCCGACCCGCTCCATTATGGTCCTTTCTCTCGCACACCAATCCCAAGTTGGGGGGCTCTGAATGCTCTCACGGGGCTTACCAACCTGGCACACCTTCGTCTACCTGGCCTTCAAGGTGTTTTCGACACTGGAGCCATGTTGAAACGTATGCCCTCCTTGGTGGCGTTGGACGTGTCGGGATGTAAGAACTTGAAGGACCAGGTCTTACGTGAGCTGGCAGAATTCTGTTTTCTCGTCCGGTGGATTGACGTGGCGGGATGCGAGTGGATCGGAGATAAGGCTCTTTTTGGCCTGGGGAAAGAAAGCTCCGTGCCATACCTGACCGCGCTCGACATTTGCGGCACAGATGTGTCTGAGCAGCGACTTGGGTGGCTGGTGGGACGATGTTCCTCATTGATGAAACCACGGTCGCTGGGCCCGCGGACGTCGAGGACTTCCACAGGGGATTCTGGACGTGTGTGAGGGCAGCGGGGAAGGAACGCAAGGTTTTGACTAGGGAGCGGTTGTTTTGGAACCAAGATTGGGAGTTGGTAGCAATGCATGATTGAGTATGGGTAGCTCCCAAGTCTTGGGACTCATCAATCAATTCAGTGATCAGTTTAATTTGAGTGAGCTTGTCAATAATAATATTCGAATCACCCGATACTTTGCATTTATAATCCCCGACAAATGCCCCCTTTACTCGTTCTCCCCACGGAAATCCTCAGGCGGATCTTGGGCAATCTCGATCCCTCCATCTCTACCGACCGCCGCGCTCTTCTCGCCTGCCTTCTCGTGTCCCTACCGTGGTCTGTCCAGGCCAATATTTGTCTCCTCTCCAAAATACACCTCAATACTCAAGCAGATGCGATGAAGTTGTGCGCCATGCTGCAATCAGACGAGCCTGCCGATGGTGATCCCGGTGATGGAACGGAAGAGCACAGCATGAACAAAACGAATCCCCACTCTCCGGATCAACCATTTTTCAGCCGTTTTTCGGACGGTAAACCTGGGGTTTACATACTGTCACTGTGCTTTCCCCGTAAAGTGACAATGGACATGCGTACACAGTCATTTTATTTCCCGCGTGAGCGTGAAATGACAGTGGATGACGCTCCGCTGGTGCAACTTCTGAGATTGGCACCCAGACTTCGACACTTGGACTTGGGTACGCAGACGCTGTCTGAGGCTATAGTCACAGCGCTGCAATCCAACTGCCCCCACCTTCAATCTCTCGACCTCTCCACGGCTTCCCTCTCCGATTACTCCACCCTTTCTTCTCTCTTCTCCCAAACCCGACCGCCATGCATAGGTCCTTGTAACATTACACCCATAGGTGCCCGCATAAAGTCACTTGACCTCGGAAAAAAGTCCTTTCTACTCCCATCTGTCCTTGTCGAGCTTGCGCGAAACATCTCAGGACTGCGCCATTTCTCAACGCAATTGAACGACCTATGCCATGTCTCAATATTGCAATCAGACCACCCAAGGACACCAGACGACGCAACAGCCCTTTGCAGCTTTTTCAAGCTGGTCAGGTCCCGGCTGAGAACACTCAATGTTCGCTGCTCCCTCTTCATGGTCCACGAAGTTGTGCTTGCTGCAGTAGAGCACTGCGCCATATCCCTCACAAAACTTGACTTTGGAGGCTCATCGCCCGAAAGTGATCCTGCCTATCCTGCCTATCATAACCGCGATTCCTTAAAACCGACCCTTGGGTGGATGTCACTGCTCGCTCTGGCTGGATTCACCAACCTCACCCATCTTCGCCTCCCGGGACTCCGAACACTCTACGATGGGGCTTTGATCCGTATGGCGGAATCCATGCCCGGCTTGATGGCGCTCGACGTCGCAGGATGCCGAGAATTGACGGACAAGTTCCTCAAGAGCCTTGCGGAACACTGCACGCAAATCAGGTGGCTCGACGTGGCAGGGTGTGAGTTCATAGGAGATATGTCGCTCATCGCCCTCGGGAGTGAAGGCGCCGCGAAATACCTGACGGCGCTCGATATTGGTGGCACGGAAGTGAGTGATGAACGGCTGGGGTGGTTGGCGGCGCGGCGGACCTTTTTGATATACATCGGAATGCGGGGAATAGACATGGTGCCGAGAGATGCAGCAGTTGGGATAGGTGAGGTGGGCGAAGATTTTGAGAAGGGTTTCTGGACGTGCGTGAGAGAGGCGGGGAGGGAGCAAAGACTTGCGGTCAGGGAGCGTTTGGTGTGGAACCGTGATTGGGAGTTGGTGGCGAGAACGTGAGAGTGTGAGAGCGATTGGAATGGTAATATAAGAGGCCAGTGGGAGTCATGCTATTATACGGCCATCGTCTGCGTTGGTACTTGATTATGAACAAGTTTATTTACGGCAGTACTCGGATTTGCTAACGTTCTATATTTTGATTAGATAAAAATGATAAAGTCATTTGCGGGGTTCACGGCTATCAATGCGCGCTGGGCGAACAGGGCTTGACAAGTGAATTGCGTTCCAAAATCTATATATTTCATGAGCAGATACACTGACAACGAATGCAACACTTCTATGCATGCAAATCTACGAGTTTTAGATGAACACTTTAATTCTAGGTGAATGCTGTTTCAAATTTTTACTGTCCAAGTCTTTGCTGTTGTGCAAGCTCCCAATACAGTCCCTTCTTCGGGAGAAGCTGTTCATGTGTACCGAACTCTTCCACTTCCCCGGCTTTGATGACTGCACAGAAATAATCACTGTCAGACGAAGGTATCGGCGTAAACTTCGTGAACTACCACCCGCCATAAATGCTGTCGGCACTTCGAATAATTGCCAGTCGATGGGCAATCACGATTGTCGTTCGACCTTTCGAGGCATCATCAAGGGCGAGCTGAACAATTTTCTCGGATTCTCAGTCGAGTGCACTTGTCGCTATTCTGTGGAGAGTTCATCAATGACAGGTTTGCGAATGAGCGAATGTGAGTCAAAATACCTTCGTCGAGCAGGAGCACTTTGGGGTCACGAATAAGTGCGCGCGCAATCGCAATTCTGAACAAAACAATGTCATTCAAATAGTAATGTCGCAAAAAAATAGGGGCCACAAACCTTTGTTTCTGGCCACCCGACAAGAGAGAACCAGATTCTCCCACGTCTGTTTCAAACCCATCCTTCTGTTCCATGATAAAGTTGTACGCGTTGGCGAGCTTTGCTGCGGCTTGAATTTGCTCTTGCGTTGAAGTTTGCCCTTCCGGTAGTCCGTACGCAGTGTTCTCGGCGACCGTTCCGGCAAACAAAACCCGTTCTTGCCCAACGAGCGCCATCCTTTCACGCAGACTTGGAAGGCTCCACGATTTGACATTCATCCCATCCAGAACAACAGTTCCTGACGTGATGTCATAGTAGCGCACAATGTTGGAAGTACAATGATAAGTGGTGTTGAGTTCATGAATGGGACCGGGACACTAATAAAGACAGTATTCACCTGAATCAAGCCAATTGTGGACGACTTTCTACTTCCACTTGGTCCAACAAGAGCAACAGTCGGTGACGAAAACCGCATTTAAGCAACCAGTGATGTGCTCGATCTTTCCTGTCCTTGGAACGTACCTCCCCAGGCTTCGCTTCAATGTTGATTCCTTTGAGAACAGGGAATCCGATATGCGTAAAATACGCAAAAATGAACATTGTTGTACGGAGCCTCCCCAGATGAAGAAGAAGGCTTGCTTCCACCACCGCCGGACTGGTCCATCGCGGGAGATCGTTGCAAAATAGCGTATACGGAGCCCGCCGAGACTTGCGCGTCAGATAAAGACGGAGCAAATCCAACGGCTTTTTACATGTGAGTGAGAAATAGAGATTAATGAAGATAAAGAGTGAACACCGTTAGAGGTTACCCACCATTGCCGATCGTTAATGCCGTAAAGAGCATTGCAAACATGACACCCTGCAGCTGTTCACCGGTGTACTCGCCGTTCAGAACAAGGTTGATTCCTCCACAAGTTAATGATTCGTCGGGATGAGAAAAAGCGTCGACAAAATTCCCAACTCACCAATGAAGTACGCATAAGCAATGAACCACATCTGCATCGCTGCGGCGAATCCCGCTGGAATGGAAGACAAAAACGATCCGTGAGCGACCTCCTTGTAAGACGGGATACGATCGCGACGGTACAGATCCCAGAAGAGCCTTTACTTCGTCAACATCGCAACGGTGCGAATCTGAGAGATCGACTCATTTGCAATCTTGTTAATCTCGATTCTTTGATCTCTGGACATTGCGCCGTGCTTCCGGTTGATGCTTGCTTGGACGAACTGCGCACCAATCAACAAAGGCACTCCGACCAAGAGAATTAGGGTAAACTTCCACCCATTGCTGAATGAGATCAGCTTACACCTTCAGATGGAGCATCGGCTCCCGGAGAGGCGTCACTGGAACACGCAATACCAAGTCGCTCTGCAGCAGCTGTATTACAGGACCCAAAGGCCGCAATTATGCAAGCTCAAGTTGTGGAGGAGTTCGAACCAGCTCGACTGTCAGATGAAGCTTGTGATGCAAATGTCGCAAAGCCACCACTCACAGCAGAAGTTCCTGTACCATCTAATTGTTCAACGCCAGCTCCCGCAAGCATCGCAAACAAGCCACTTACAACTCTTGCCATGGTGGATCCTGAGTTTTCGGGCAAAGGCACGAACCGGACCGCTCAGAAGCACAAGAGAGAACTGGAGAACTTGAAAATAGGTATCGATGCTGTTGAAGGGCCTAGATTGAAAAAAAAACCGTGGCGCAGCTTATGCCAAGAAAAGCGGAAAGCTGGTGGAATCGGGTGAAGTCATCGTGGCGTCGGAGCTCTCGAGCCACTAGGGCGCCGTGGTCGTCGCACGAGATCGCAGGCTACTCTTGAAGACAAGTCAACTTCTGTAACGGTGCCGTCAACCGGAAGAATGAAAAGTACCCCTCCTGCCGGGAACGGGGTTTCGTCAGTCGCGCAGAGGACTCGTGGCAAGATCGTGCCCAAAATGGATTTGAAGTCGCCTGAAGACCAGCAGAGCATGGTCGACATGAGAACCAGGAAAACCAGATCTGGGATCAAGAATTAACAACATTTCGCGTGGGTGATCATTACGTGACCAACTGGCATTTCACTGCACATTTTTTTATCTCGCTTTATGTTTCAAGCAGTGCAAGATTTCGCAATGTATGTTTCCATTGCAACGCATCAGCTGCAAATATCACATTCATTCCAAAATTGCATAATTGCACGTGAAGGAACCAATAAAATACACTTCCTTTTTAGTACTCGAACAACAAAGACGATCGCAGGCAACCGACATGGTGGCATACAGCGAAATTATGACCACACATGTTCGCCAATTTGAATTTGACCCTTTACGGGCAGGTTGCCTGACGTCGTTTTGATACCTCGACCAAGTATACAAATTCTGTAATGGACGTTAAGCTGCCCCTAACTACTGAAAATCCTGACACAAAAGTCGACTGCCTTTTAAATTCGTTGGCGCGGACCGGAGTCATGATTCACCAGAAATCGTCGAACCCATCATCGTCGATGATGACTTCATCCATGTCGTCTTCATCTCCATCGTCGTCTTCCTCCTCGTCCTCCCAACTGTAGCCTCCAGGCCAATCGTAGCTGCTTCTGGTGCCATCTTCTGACTCCTCCCCCGAGTAATCACCCTCGTCATCGTCACTATCCAGCGACACCAACTGGCCCATCGAGTTCTTCGTCCTCTTTGGAGGCTCTGGCCATTGGATCTTGGCTTCGACAAGCGGCCAAAATTTGGAATCCATGATGTCCTTGTGATCAGAAATATTTGTTATAAAGCCGGTCCGACCCCACATCTGAGCGCACTCCACGATGAGATCAACCACCTCCTCTTCCAGCTCTTTCTCCTTCTCGTCCGTCGACATTTCATCCGAGCAGCTGTCAGAATCGGACAATGAATCCGATCCACCTTCGAAGTTTTGATAGTCACCGTCCGAGGGGTCTTCCGCATCCTCCCCATTCACTGGCCCTAAAGTCGCAACAGTGTCGTGTCCCGCGAACCAAATACGGACAGTACAAAAGTGGTGAAGCAATGCGGTCATCGATGCATACCCGACTGTTCCGTTCGGGGTGACACCAGCTAAGGCAAAAATGGTGTACGTAAGCCAACGTGGAAACCGTTTGCTGTCTGCAATGTAGACGTTTTTGATGATCGTCCGAGCAAAATCGATGGCCATGTGCGCGTGTCCATGAGGCCTACCCAAAGCATACACCACAGCCAGGGTGGCAGGGATAAGCCTATTCGAAAGGACCGCTCCATCGCAGAGAAGGTTGCGTTCCCGCGTGGCTTGGAGAAAATCTTTCGCCCATGGGAGCAGGTCCGGCTTATCAGGATGGACGAACCAGCAGTCGTTCGACGGTTTGAGTCTGATGAGGACTGGATGGATCATCCAACCGCTCTCGCTGGGGAAAAGCCTCTCGAAGTAGGTGGGTCCCAGCTCGAAAGCCCCCTGCACGTCGTCACCACCTCGGACCACTTCGTTCTTCGTCCACTCGACAAACTCTTCCCGGCTGCAAGAGACAATAAATCGAAGTAGTGCTCTGTCGAGATCCACGGTGCTGTTGGAGCAGAGTTGCCGAAGGTAGGAACATGTCGCCTCGATGCGAACAAGGTCCGAGAAGGGAAGAAGACGTACGACGAACTGGAGAATTTCAGGAGGGAGATCGAGAAGAGACGAATCTTTTGTGATGGCACAAGAGATTCTTGGTGGCGTTCTGACTTCAGATCAGAGACGGGGAACTTTACCTTTCACAGCCGATGTCTTTCCTATTGTCACGCCATCGTCCGTAATGTCTGACTTAGAGATGAGTGGCACACAATCCACATCGATTTCCATCTGTATTGTGGTCAGCAATTCCACGAATTTTCTGGAGTTGGAGAAATCAAGTTCAAAAGTCCAACCAGCAGAAGAACCGGCACCGAAAGTGTTATATCTTTCAACAAACTGAAAGACACATTTGTATATATTTACTAACATGCACTCGAGTTAATCATAAATATAGAGCAGCACGAAGAGTCCTCCAAGTCACCCCACCTACCACCAACATCGGCACCAATCACCGTCCTCCCGAACTACTCCCACCACCCCCCGCCGCAACCTTCTTCATCATCGCATCGTTCAACACTCCTGGCACGGCACCCTGCCCCAACGGCACCAACATGCTCGTATCCACGTCGCTCGGCGGGCGGTACGCGGCTGGGTGGCGTCCCATGGCCTCCTTCCAAGTCGCTCCGTGGCGGCGGAGGTGGAGGAGGCTGGTCCTTGACTTTGGCCGAGGGGTCCGACCCAGTTGCGCGGAGTCCCTCCTGGTAGATCTGCACGATGCTCTTCTTCTTGTGTGGCCGGGCCACTGCCGGAGGTGCGCCAGAGCGGCTTTTCGTCCCTGACTCTGACGTCGGTGCGGTAATCGGGACCGGGTAGGCGTCGGCGCGTAAAGGACGCGGGTCGTGGTGTGCTGATCGTGCGAGGGAGAGGGTTCCCGATAGCTGCGCGGGGAGTCGGTGGTGGCGGATACGGGGGAGTTGTCAAACCGCACTCCCGAGAACAAAAAATTGGAGTGGGAGCCGCCAGATGCCGCAGCAACGCGGAGGCGGGGGTCCCGCGTGTTTGGGCGCACAGGTGGCAGAGACGGTCCTGACGCCCTGTTCGGTACATGTTGGGGAAGCTCTGGAAACGCCCGCCCATTCGACGATTTCAAGCTCGTCTCGCTCCCCGTTCTCCTCGGCTCCGGTCTTACTGCTCCGGGTGGAAAGTGGTGGCGGCGGCGGCGCGACAACGTTACCCCTGCGTTCGCGTTCGGCAATTTCGAAGAAGGTTGTTTGAATTTAAGCGACGACGAATAAAGCGTTAAGGGCTCGGGGATGCGCGAACCTGTGACATCGTATCGTCGTGTGGGACAATCCCCAATTAGTGCCAGCGACCACTACCGCAACCGCCAACGTAGCCCCCCGCACAACCAAAACGCACCAACTCCACGACGTCGGTCCGACACCTTCCTACCCTGCAACGGCGGCGCAGGAGACGCTTCAAGAGCTGCGAGAGGTACGCAATGCAATTTGGCGCTGTGGGGGGATGGGTTGGGCGCGGCCTTGAACCGCGAGTCTTGCACCGGTGGCGATGACGTGAACTTTGGGGTTGCAAGCGTGCTGGGTGGGGTGGGGTGAGGCGGGTTGCACAGTGTCATTTAGTAGGGTCACAGCACAATATTCAACAGTCGCTCCGACTGAGGACGTCCGGGGGTCGAGAGGGGGTAACAGTAGCACGGGATCATTCATATCGTTGCAATGAGTTGCCCGTCGCTTCTCCTTGCATCTTGCTCTCGGCCACTGCGACCAGTAGTTCGATCCCTGTTCGTCTTGCCTGCCCCATGCCCCATCCCCACTACACACCCCCTCTCCACACGAACCCACCTCCTTCCCAGCCAAATAGCCCCCAGCGTGACTCTCGAACCCGATCCATCCTGGCTGGAGCGGGGCTTCGGGACAGGGCACCGAGAACATGTTAATGGCGACCGCCTGGAAGTAGGGTTGTAGGTCGGGGCGAAAGTACTTGTAGGCGGTGTCGGAGAGTTTGGAAGTTATGTCGCAGGTGAGGGTGCGGGGTCTTTCGTGAGGGGAGGCCGGTGTACCGGGCAATGAGTACATGGTTTGATAACAAGCGACACAAAGGCATTGACGCAATGTGAGCTCACACGTCCACGACATTCGTCCGAAACATATCTTGCTGAAGACGTCTTCTCCACTGTGTCACCACGGTGAAGCTCTACAACATCCCCGCGACTTTCAGTCTCATCTCATCCGCACGCGTCCAACTCACAGTCTCAACCTCACCAACCTTTTGGAAAACACACCGCAACATTCTTCTCCAACTCCCGCACGTACTCCGTATGCGTGGTCGCGCGGAAACTCGCTGCTGCCCGCTCTGTTTCCATCACAGCCCCGCGCGGTTTGAGACTGGCGAGCTGCGCGCGGTGGGCATTGACTTGGGCGGGGTCGAAGAGGACGGAGGTGGAGGATATCGATGCGAGGGTTGAGGATTCGTCGTCGCTGGGTGTGTGGCGGGTACGGGAGGTAAGAGATAGAGGGGATATTGGGGTTCGATGTGGTACGTTTGCGATGGGCGGAGAGAAAGATGGCGCGCAGAGAGAGTCACCTAATGAAGATGTCATCAATCGCTACTCCCTCGTCTTCCAGCCGAATCAGGGGCTCGCGTGTCATCCAGTGGGGGGTGAAGAATGGAAGGGACGGGAGATTCGGAACAAGTTCCTTCGTGCACCTAACACCCAACTCCAAGTCCATGAATAGACACATTCCGTTTGTTCAAGTAAGAGAATAACCCTTCGTTTTCATATTTTGTGTACTCTCTTTCTGATGGGAAGAAAAATCTCGGTCATGTCAAATCTAGAACTTAAGCCACCTGACGACAATAAGTCCAATAAATCGCATGTTTGCATTCACAAAATGGCGACTCACTTGTCCACGCCCAACTGAATTCATTGATCCAGTGAACGAACAAAGGTTGGACCATGCAAAAACAGCAGGCTTTTCCATCACCCCATGCGATAACCCCCCGAAACAACGTCAACTCACGCCCTTGAAAATCGCGCCGAGACCCGTTGCGTTGATAAGGCCCCTGAGCAGTGAGTCCAGACCGAGACCGGAGAGAATCCCTGCGAGGAGGTTGAGGACTCCCGCGAGAACCATGCCGACACCTCCGACAACTAAGCGAGACAACGAACAGCACATGTCGAGCGCGCACACATCCAAAGACAGGAGTGGAGTGCGTACTCACTCTGAACAATTGGCGCCGCCAACGCATCAAACAACGGCCCCAGATCCTTCTTCGCCTTTGGGAACGACTCGAGCTTATCCTTTGCCCATTCGATGGTCCCACCGACCTCCTGCACAAGTACGCGCAGGGCAGCCGCGAGCCGCTGCTCCTCGGGGGTTGCCGTGTGGTCTTGCGTCGCCTGCTTGGCGCGGTACGCAACCTTCCCGTCCGGGTCGGCGCCCTTGATGGCTCCGAAGGTTTGGTTGAGCTCCTTCTCGGCTTGTTCGAGGAGGGGCTTGACGGCTTCGATGAGCTGGGACGAGGGGGTGGTGCCAGTGTCATGCATGAGAGACCAGTCACCAACCTGGCGTCGAGGTGAAGAAACTCACATCGTCTTCGTTGCGCTCCTCCTCCTTAGCCGCCGTGAAGTTCTCAATGTGATTTCTAATCATTTTGCAGACGGGGACCAGTCTGGCGAGTTCTCATGCGCATCGTCACCATTTCGCAACATTCCCCGAATCGACCTGGAGACCTCGCCGGCTTACTCACTTCTCACTCGCACCCTCGATAATCTCACTCATCCGAGTTGCGACCTCTTTGTCGTGCTTCAGGTCCTCTTCTGTCGGTTCCTGCTTCTCCTTGGCCTTGTTCTTGTCACCTTCTAGCGCATCGACCTTCTTCTTGCCTAGTTCAGCATCACCCTTGGTTGTCTTGACGGTGGGAGTAGTGTTTGGGTCGACGTCCGAAAGCATGTTTGGGAGTGGCTTTAGGTGGTTGCGTGGGCGGGGAAATATTGGGTGAATTCCGAGAGCACCGTGACGTCAATGCAAGCCGCGAACACCACTCCAAACGCAGAAACTGAATTTTCGGCAATTATCAATATCACTGGCTGATGATTTCACCTTGAGACGGTTGCGAAAATACCCTTGTGACTGTTATTTTTTGTTCTATGATTAACTTTGCGCACTTCTTTTCAAACTCTGCTGGACAAAACAAGTTTCCACTGGGCTCCTCATAGCGCTGTTGCCTGCTGTCCAAACCCTGACTCATAATGTAGACATTGTGAAAACGTCATTTTAGTTGATGAATGCTTTTGTGTTGGCAACTGTTGCACTTTGTTTTGTGACACACACCCCTGTCCCACGGAAGCATCAGCCATCTTGCATCTTCATTATTCACTTTAGCATTTTGGGACGTGATTTTGGCTTGTTTCTCAGCAAGCTCAAACATGTTCACCTGTCTGCAATGAACTTGCCACCCAACATGAGTCATTGCTTACTTGATTGATTCTTGAGTGTAATGGACAAGTGATACTTTCTTAGAAAATTTTGGCATTGTCACAAGTTGGTGGTTTCATATGAGTACATCAACAGTGAATGTCTTCCTAGATCTCCAGCTGTGGAAGCAAGTTAGGCAGACCAATTTGCTTTTGAGAGGCTGTACAAGCAAGTGCTATGGGTACCTTAAATCTGACTGGTCTGGTCCTGTCACCTCTATGATGACTTCCATGCCCTTTGGAAAGTGTCTACTCTAAGCATAAAAGTTGCAAATATACAATTATTACAATTAGCATTTTGGGTGCCTTACATTTAAGTAGTCTCCTACCATTGCCTTTAGGTCTGCCTCTATGCCCTTTGAAAAGTTAGAGAGTTCCCAGTCATTTCAATACTTTTAATTTACTACTCTGAGCTCAAACTTGCAAAGATACATTTGGCTCACCCATTTTGACACCATTACAGTTCTTGGTAGCTCTGTAACCCCTGACAGATAGTAGTCTTTGGTTGTTCTATATTTGTAGTTTTCAAAGAGTCATTTTATTAATTTGGTACAGTCAGCAGTGTATGAGAATAGGAAGACTGAGAAGTTGTTGAGCCTTTTGTGTGATTGGATTGAGCTCTTAAGCTACATGTTTGATGGTGAGTTTCATAATCAAATTGCCAAAGATATAAACTCTGTTTCTGTACTCAAGATTATTATTAATCGACTTTTTCTGTTCCTTGGGCCTCTCTAATCTTTGGTCAAAGACCCTACCCCCTTGTCTGTGTTACCTGTGTGCCTCATCCCTTGCATCAACCCTTCCCCATCACTTAAAACAGGCATCTACCTGCAGACCATCCACTCCCTCACCCCATCCTGCCCCCCCAGCCCCCCCCTGCAGCTCCCCCTTGACATAGCCAAGCAATTGGCTTAAAGAGTGACCAACAAAAGCTCAAAATATTTTTCTATCTTTCATGCTCTTGTGATCTTACATCTCTTGGCACCTTTATTATTTTGGATACAATTAACATATTCATGTTGGCAAATCCTTGTCAATGTCTTGCACATCCCACTATCCCACTTGCCAGGCATAGTGTGGTATGACAAACTCAAGCCTGGGAAGTTTATTTGCTTCAGTCTTAGATCCTTGTGGTTTCAAGAATGCTGCCAAAACAAAGTACCTAAAAGTTGCCCTATGACATCACAGACTCATGTACATGTTTATGTAGGGCTGTGGCATGCAGTTACAGGGCTTGGTGGAGCAATACCTGGTTTAACACTTTCTTCTTAAGGATAGTCTGGAACAATTGCACATTTTTGTTTATCTCATTTCCTTTTTGCAGAACAGGCTTCAAACTTCTCCTTATGCATGGGGAAGCTGGTCTACTTCTGCAGAGATTTCATATTAAGTCTGACACACAATGGCAAACAGAGTCTAGGCTTTGTTGCTGGAGGTTGTAGAACAAAATGGTTGCTGTTTAAAAGGCCCTGTTGGAGTCTGCAGGCCACTTGAAACAGAAAATTTGTTCATTGCTCAATTACTTTACTTTAAGAACTGACAAGTGCTGAAAGAATGTGCTGAAGAGTTGGATAGCACATTCAGGCAACATGCATAGTTGCAGAGTGGTGGTTTTTAATGATGACATCAACTGAAACATCTTGCATGATCACCTCTTAAAGAAGTATGTCAGGTATGCCAGATGACTGTCAAGAGATTTTACAGCCCAAACACATATTCTGTGGGGTTTGTATGGCATCAATTTTGTGCGTATGACCTCTATTTGCTTTCCTTCTTCCATTAAAATTTTTAGGGTGAAAACTTGAACAGTCACTTTTCTCTACGCTACTGCAAGTTTAAAAGTCCAACCTAAAAGTTGCAAAGACATATTTGGTTCACCCATGGAACATCTTGATGTCATTGAATGGGAGAACACTGTGTTGCTGGATGTTGAGTTATCTTTTATCTTCTCACAAAAGCACCTGGCATTGAATTTCTAAGCACTTGCATAAAGAACAGTTTCTCTGTTTGCATTAGTTCCGCTCTTGAATATCTTATTGTGGAAGGTGCATGAAGAAACAGTAATCTTTTACCAAACCATGACAGACATGATTTGGTGACCACTTGGCTTTGTAACTCTTTCTTGCACTTGGTTTCACTTTGGTTTTTACATGAGATCATTTGGTGCCCATCACTACTATCCACATGCATTCTGCCAGACATTAGTAGTCCCACACCTGAATCTCCAACTTGGCACTTGGGTTGATTCATTTGCTTTAGTGTAAAACGCATGTGGTTCTAAGAGCACTGCCAGACACCTACACCATACAACTGAGCTCAGCACTGTTTAGACTTAAGTCACAGAAATTTTGTTTATACCATGATGAGGTGACTTTCAGAATTGACATAAAGTGTGAAACAGGGAACTCTAAACATCTGCATAAAACACTCAGGCTATCTGTGGAACTGTCAAGTTGCAGAATGGTGTGATGATGTTAACTGAAACATCTCGCATGATTTCTGGTTGTGGAAATAAGGTTGGTATGCAATGTGTCTTCTGAGTGGCTGTACAGCATGTGTTGTGTGCTCTTTGAATCACACTGTATTTTGCATGAATCTCTATTTATGTTTGCCTGTCTATGAAAAGTTTCATGACAGAAAGTAAAACAGTGACTCTTCACAATGCTACTGCAGGTGAAGAACTCCAACTTCAAAGTTGCAAAGACTTATTTGGGTCACCCATGGACCCTGATAGTCAGGAACATCACCACATGGGAGAACACTTGGTTGTAAAATTTTTTGCTGGGCTCTGCACATGCTTGTTCTCTTGCTGGGCTCTTGGTATTGAGTTTCCATGAACTTTAAAAAACTGTCCTCTTTGTCCTGCTTGTGTATTTTTGGCTCTTGAACACCCCCTGTGCACTTAAAGGGGAAGGCAGAAATCTTTTGCAGAACTTCAGGCTGGACTTGGCTTGACCAGGGCTACTGCAAGTATAGTAATTCCAACTTGAAAGATTCAAAAAACAAATGTTTGGTGATTGGTTCCCCCATGGATTTGACGCTGAGGGACATTCCCTTTTCACCACTCACTAAGTCAGTGCAAGTGTGATAGTCCAACTTTGAGGTTGCAAACATGTATTGGCACACCCATAGATCCTGATGCTCAGCCACATCATCATATAAGAGAGCACCAGTATCCTTTTGGAGACATCTTTTCACTGAGCACTTAGTATCAAATTTCTATGCAATCTCACAAGGAACAAGTTTTGTGCTTGTGTTTGCAGAATTTTGACTCATGAATACTCTTTATTCAAGAAAAAGCCTGTAGTGGTGGTTTCAGATGATGACATCAACTGAAAAGCTTATGTGGTCTCCATAAAATATAGATTAGGTATGCCACATGTATTTTGATCTCTTTCAGAGCACAATTACATGCTCTGTGTGTTGCATGGAACCAGATTCGTGTGTGTGAATAACTCTATTTACATTCCTCCATCTATTCAAAGTTTCATGATGGAAATTCTAACAGTCACTGTTCAATATGCTACAGCAAGTTTGGGAGTCTGACTTTGACATTACAAAGACTTATTTGGCTTGCCAATGGAATATCCTGTCAGGAACATCATCACATAGGAGAACAAGGCCTGTTGTGTCAACATATCTATGTACTGACTACTTGACATTGAATAATATTGAATGAGGAGAAGTATTCCTGCTTGTGCTTGCATTATTTTATCTCTTGAATGCCCCACACACAAGAAGAAGTGAGAATCTTGTGTTGAAGTCACCATCACAATAAATGGCAGAATTGGGGCATTACATGACTTTGCAAAACTTGCTTACATGTGGTGTCATTTAGGGGCTTAGATAGCTGCTTTGCATTTGAAAGTCATTATAGTCTTACCTCTGCATGTACTATGTCTGACTGATTGATACCCTTTGTTATTTTTGGGCTAGTGAGTGGTGAGCAATTGTAGTGCTTCAATTGCTATTTGCCTTTGATGGCCACCATAGTCACCTTTTCAGGCATGGCGTTGGTGGCTGTATGTACATCCCCACATGTTTGACCCCTGACTAGGTATGAAAGATGAAAATGAGGTTGTTGTCATGTGAATGCCCTTAGAGTCCTTTTAGACTTGTGCCATTTTAAATGCAGAGGCAATGTTAGGATTGACCTTTCTGCTGATACAACCCTGTGCTAAAAGGAGTTACTGTACATGTCATGTTGGTGTTGTTCCTTATGACTTTTCTAAAGATATCCAACCAACAACCTTAAGGCTCCCCTTGTGCAAGGGCATCCAAGGCATCTGAATTGCTGCTTCTCTGTGCAGCAGTCTTCAACCATCACTGCCTCCCTCATTTTCATGCAATTTTTTGTTCATGGGAGCATTGTTGATGTTATGTAACTTGTCAGATGTCAATTGAAATGCTGCGTATTTGGGAAAATGGTCACCATGAAGTGTACTGCTCAAATTCCACACACTTGTATGTCCCACAAATCCACCAATGCCTTTATGTGATCCTACACTTTTGCTCTCCTTGCAGTGCCAACAAGCTTGACCCCAAAATATTCTTACTTGTTATGTACAAGTCAAATCCTCCCAGTCCCCCTCCCAGCTACTTTTTCTTTTGCCAATGGTCTGATTGCGAATGAAAACAACACAGTCATTGTAGCGTACACTTTGGGCCGCATTGTGACTGTTTGCCTGCATTGTGTCAAATGGTCCAATTCCTTGTTGTTTCATTTGGCGACAGTGAACGACATAAACGTTACGATGTACTGTAGGTCAGATATCGTATTTTTCTGCCATTGTCACTCCTTGTCTGGTTCAAAATTCAAATGGGGAATCATGCGATGGGTGCGTCACAACGGGCGCCTTGACTTGGACAAGACGCTCACTGACTTCAGTTTTAATGTAAACTCCGATTTTCAAAGTCTTTAAAATACGCCGGATTCTAATTTCATGTACGGAACGACCCGTCCCTGACAACGAGGAAGACGGGCGCCACATTCATTCGTCACGTCAACCTAAGCCCCCGAGCAGGCACCGCCTCACAACACTCGACAGGTCAGGGTTTGTTTCGCAGGGTCTGCTGTGGAGGCGGGGGGAGGGAGAGGCGCTGCGAGGTCAGACGGGTCAGCCATTCGCGTTAGTGGCTGAGAGTGGGACAAGCGGGGTGTGTGGGGGATCGGAATATGCTCGGAAATGTATCAAGACATTTCGTTCAGTAATCCCACTAATGAACGGTCTAAAATCCCGTATTAATAAGGGATTTTCTCGCAAGGAAACGCCAAGAAGTGCACGGACCAGTATCCCAGCATGTGGCGCAGCACGCCTCAGTTCTCCTACTCGACTTTCCCCATTTGGGCAAAAAGGAACGCAGACAGAGGACACGACACAAGAGACGACCAGACGACAAACATTGGAAGGTAGCAGACAGGACACGGTGAGCATCGGAATGAAGAGGAAGAGAGGGGGCGCGGCGGTGGCTGCGTGGTGACGATGAGGATTCGGGTCGGTCAGCGGGCGAGATCCGAGAGGAGAGCGGAAGGAGAGAGCGAGGGCGACGGCAGCGGAGGCGAGGAGGGAGAGGACAGCGAGGGGAGAAAGTGCGGGCCGGGATGTGGAGACGGAAGACTGCGAGGATTGGTGGGGGGCGCTCACTCTGGAAAGCCGGTACGGGCGCGGGAACGGAGACGAGCGCATGGGACAGTGAAGTAAGAAAGAGTAGATTTCCGTGTGGCAGAGTTGGGACGGGACCCGGTCTGGCGGGGTGTTGGATGCTATTGTTGTTTGCCTTTCTCCGCCCGGACCCGGACTATCCTTTGCTCACACGCTCTCTTTGGTTTCCTTCTCCCGCACCCTTGGCTCCTGCCTCCCTTCGCTCACACACCCCTTCCCTTCCACCCAGCACGCACACTCACATCGGCCCCACTCCACCCGACAGCCGACACTCCACAAGCTCCACCAATGTACGCGCAATACCAACAACCCGACCACCACCAGCAAGCACAGGCACAGGCGCTCTACGCAACGCCCACGTCGTGTGCGTACCCTGCCTCAATCTCACCGGCAGACGCGGCCATGTACTCCCAACAACCCAACCACCAACACACACACCCAACCTCCCAACAAAACCACGCTTCCCTCGCCCACACAACTCACGCTTCCGAAGACGACGAAGCCGACGATACCCAGGACCCAGACCCGCCCCAAGACGAGGACTTTGACGACGACGACCCGGCCGACCCGGACGCCGACCCTTCCCTTTCTGACGACGGCTTGTCCGAGGCCGATTCCGACTTCACGGCGCCTCCGCGTGGGCGGGGGTCGGGGCGGGGGTCGGGTGGTGGTGGTGGTGGTGGTGGGCACGGGGGTGGTGGGGATGGGGGAAGGGGAGAGGCAGGGGCAAAGGCAGGTGGAACGGCAGGTGGAGCCACGGGAGGAAGGGGAGGCAAGAAAATGAACGGGCGGCGCAAGATCACGATCAGGTTCATTGAGGATAGGAATAAGCGGCATATTACGTTTAGTAAGCGCAAGGCGGGGTTGATGAAGAAGGTGGGTTTTTGTGTCGTGGGGTGAAGGGGGGTGGGTTGGGCGGGGGCATGTGGGTGGTGGAGGTGGTCGGGAGTGGGTTGGTCATTGCCTGGTGATTGCATCTTGACGTGTCTTTTTTGTTCACCACGCCTCGACTCGGCTCCCACTCCACTCCGTCTCGGACGTGTCGTTTTTCTTCACCACGCCTCGACTCGGCTCCCACTCCACTCCGTCT
>KQ965749.1:361958-375495 GCA_001574975.1 Gonapodya prolifera JEL478 | reverse complement strand
ACTCGGCTCCCACTCCACTCCGTCTCGGACGTGTCGTTTTACTTCACCACGCCTCGACTCGGCTCCCACTCCACTCCGTCTCGGACGTGTCGTTTCTTCACCACGCCTCGACTTGACTCCCACTCCACTCCGTCTCTCAACCTCTTCTTCCAATCCCAATTTCCTTCACCTCCTCCAACCTCCGTCCACCACCTCTTTGATCTTTTACCCCACACCACCACGCAGGCCTACGAACTATCAACCCTCACCGGAACCCAAGTCCTCCTCCTCGTCGCCTCCGAGACTGGCCACGTGTACACCTTCGCAACGCATAAACTGCAAGCCCTGATCTCCCAACCTGAGGGGAAGAATCTGATTCAGACCTGTCTCAATGCCCCGGATGAGGAGAGGATGGAGGGTAGGGGTGGGGAAGGAAGTGGGGGGAGGGAACGGGGCCAGGAAGGTGGAGCAGGGGGGGCGAGGAGAGGGAGGGGCAGGGGAAGGCCGCCGAAGCATGCCGGGGTGGAGAGGAATGGCAACGTGGGGCAGGGGCAGGGCTCTACGAGCGCGAGCACGGCTGTGAGCGGGAGTGGATCGCCGACGGGCGGAGGCGGAAAATCGACTCCGGCCTCCAAACCCGCCACAACCGTCTCCTCGCCCCAAATGCATGCCCAAATCCACCTCAAATCTGAGCCCCGCGACACCACCACCACCGCACCCTCGGGAGCGGGAACGCGCCGGTCGGGTCGGAAACCCGTCCCTGTCCGTGCGGGGCCGTTGACGGATGACGCGTCGAGCGATGGCGGGGATGGTGAGGAGGAGGATAGTTATGTGGATGGGGACGACAGTCGGGAGGAGAAGGACGAGCTGGAAGAGGGGGCTCGGCACGCCCCACCGCCACCCCCGCCCCAGCAGCAGCAGAGGAGGTTGAAGAGGAAGCATGCGGCGGATGAGAGTGAAGGGCAGGGAGGACAGGGGCAGGGGCATGGGCAAGGTGGAAGGTCCGTCAGTCAGAGGACGTCGGCGCAGCATGTGTCGGCGTCGGCTGGGTCGAGGTCACCGGCTGAGGGAGAGTACGGGCAGCACGGCCAAACTCAGTCCGCGCTACCCACCCCGCTCGGCACCCCACCCGTCGAAAACCCGGCGCACCTCCTCCCTCCTCCCGCCGACCCGCCCCGTTCCGCACCCGCCGCCGCCCCCGCTCCCCCCACGGCCACGGCCACGGCGTACTACGACCCGACAACGGGCCAGACCCACATGGCCCCCACCGCCGCGGCGGGGTACGCCTACCTCCCGCCCACGTCCACTCCGGGCGGGTACCAGCTGTCCTACTCCTACCCGGGGGTGATGGCGGCTCCTTACTACGTCACGAACAACGGTCAGGCCTACGCGGTGTACAGCGGCGGTGTTGGTGGGATGGGTGTTGGAGGGATGAACGTGCAGGGCGGGATGGGCGTCATGGGAGGCGTTATGCAAGGCGTGCAGGGGATGGCGAGTGTGGGCGGGCAGGCGGTGTATGTTGTGGGTGATGGGACGGGGATGTAGTGAGTTTCTTTTTGTCGAGCCGGGGTGGGGTGTTCGTGTTTTGACCCGTCCTACCCCCACCACCCCTCGGCCCCACCCCCGAATAAAAGCAAACCCCAATCCCCCGCCCTAACGACATCCGCCCTCCCACACTCGGTCGGACAAGTCCAGTACGGCTACATCGCTGCCGCGAGTCCCAACATCATGGCGCAGGAGCTCGTTGGGATGCAAGCGGCGGGCGTACAGGGCGTGCAGGGCGTCATGGTCGCGCAGGACCATCAGGTCGGTGCGGTTGGGAATGCGGACGGGCACGAGGTGGTACATCAGCAGCATGGGAGCGGCGAGGTCAACGTACAGGGGTCGGCGTGATTTGGAGAGGCGTTGCAGGTTGAAGGCGCAGGAATGAGCTGAGCAGGAAGAAGAGGAGGGAGAAAGCGGTGTCCCGGGCCGTTGGAGCGAAGTCTTGAAAAAGATACCACGGATTGGGCGCTCGGCGGTACGGTGGTACGTATGGGACACCAAAAGATGTGACTGTGTGGGCGACAGGCGCAGGAGCGCGTTCGTTGTTGGCCTACCATAAGTTTTTTGCAATTTTGTGTCGTCTGTTGTTTCCCCCTTTTGCCCAAACCCCAACCCCAATCCTAACAACCAAACTCCAAACTCCAAAAGTCACAATCCCACTTTTCCGTTTGTGCGGGTAGCGCACAAGTTTAATGCAGATTTGCCATCTTTTCATATACATAAAGGGTTAGAAGCCTTGGAAGCAGTACTCGTAGTCTGGTACTTCGTCCCGTGACCCGCTCTCGTTTGCAGCAGCGCCACCCACACGTTCCCATACGGCGCCGGGCATCTTGACCGGCTCGACGGGAGTGAACTTGGAAGCGTTGAAGGGGGGGAGTTTGCCAGCAGGCGTAGAAAGGATCGTGTCGTGGTACCACGAGTGCGAGGAGTGAGCGGGTGGGAAGGGCATTGACGCAGAGGGCTACGAAGGGTGTATTGTAGTACCGCATTAATGTTCACTTCGAATACCCAGGGACTACGACGTTACTCACTCTTGCCCTTCCGTCGGGCAACACGGGCGGCTCACGCGCCTTGATTCCGTCCCAGAAGCCGACCATGAACGATACGCGCCGAGTTGAAAATGAAGGGTTTTCGGCGGAGGACACGGGAGTGGGGGGTTTTCCGGGGACGACACCTGGCCGAACAAGTGGTGATTGGAGTTACAAATGGAAAAGCATGGTGGGTAGGAGTCGACAACGTACCGTGTAGCACATCAGCGCGGAAAATAGTGACACGACCCGGTGCAGGACCGACAGCAAATGCCGAGTCCGCCAGCCCAGTCTTCGTCACGTCCTGAGACTCCCGCTTCCCTTTCGCCTTCTTGCCCTTCCTGACCGTCGGTCGCAGCACCTGCTCTGTAACCACCGTCGGCCCACCCACGCTCCCATCGCTGAGCACCACAATGGCCGTGCACGGCGGGTGCCTGGGCCCACCTCCTGGCCCGACTCCCTCGTTTTCAGAGTCGAAGTGGAACTGATGCCCCGACGTGTGTGGGCGGCAGTGGGCCCAGAACTCGGCGTGCGTGACGGAAGACGCCCGGGTGGGGAAGAGGTGGGATGCAGTGCGGAGGAGGTGTAACAGAGAGGCGTGGAAGAGTGTGGGTGGAGGTTTGGGAGATATAGGGTGTAGGAATGGGCGCAAGTCCACAACGTAGGAGAAATATCCGTTGGATTGGTGTTCGTTGTACCCGTGCGCGGTCCAGAAGGTGCTGGATGGGCGGAACACTTCTCGGAGGTGAGCGAGGACGGCTGGGGGAAGGGAGTTGTCGACGGCGCGGACGAGCGAGGATTCAACGGTGGGTGATGTGGCAGGGTTGGATTGAGTTGAAGGTTTTGAAACAGTCTTCGAGTGGGAGAGGGTGGAAGGATAGTTGAGGATTTCGCGTCCAAGGCGCCATTCGTACCCCCCCGCCATAAGTTGTGTGGCTGCAAGGTCATCACGACCAGTTTGACAGTACAGTAGCGCGAGTCTGTCGCGGACGGCAGGGACGAAGGAAAGTTCGCGTTGCACCAACGGCGGATCGTGCATGGCGAGTCCCAAGACGTCAGTCTCGTCGTCATCGTCACCGTCGAGCTCCGTCTCTAGACGCTCCGCGTTTGTAACAGCATTTTTGAGGAGTTTTTCGACTTTGCTCAGGAAAGGCTCCGTTGTTGCTTCGGAGTAGAGCATTTTCGCAAGTCGCCGGGGAGCTTCTACGCCGTCCGGAAACGCCACCACTGCCTGACTGTACAAGTCCCTCGCGCGGTTCCGATCGCCGGTTCGGAGCTCGTGGATCTCACCCAGCTCACAAAGTGCGAGGGCGAAAAGGAAATGCGGGTTGGAGTGCGAACGTGAGGAGTTTGGAGGAAGTGTGCCAGCGGTTCCCGAAAGAGTGGCCGTGAGAGTGGAGGCATTAAGTATGCACTTTTGCAGTAAACTGGCCACTGCTGAAACAGCTGCTGCTGATGAGGGGTCGCCGAATTTCAAAGTGAGGAGTGGCCACTCTCCGGCGCCGTCCACCTCGGGAGAGAGACCATCATCGACGGCGTCGAGCAGGCTACATGCCTCCGTGTACAAATCCTGGGCTTCAGGTAGAAGATGTGTCATATCGCTCTTCTTTTTGGGCTCTATCGTAGTTTCCGTTCCACTTTCCGTTGCAGTATCGGCTCCACGTTTGACTTTCTTCTTGGAGTGTCCAGAATCCTCTGCGGGTAGCTCGGGTTCGCCTCTCTTCATCTGCTTTGCATTCTCGACAGGCTTAGGCGATTTCGATTTGCTGTCGCCATCGTTGGCGATATCTGTGACTGTCCATGCGCTCTTTGTCTTGCGGATCGACGATTTCTGCGACTTTCCTGACATTCGCCGTCCTTGGTGAGAAGGGAAAAGCACGGGGTGAATTTTCTGATTGCGCACATGTAGTAACAAAAAATTTGTGGAAACACGAACCCCGCTTCGCATTTTGCAGGTCGATCCACCGCATTCCCTCGCGTCTATTGCGCCTTCTTCGGATCTCTGACGATGCTTTCCCATTCTTCTCACCCCGTACCGTCCATTCCCTTCGAGCTTCAACAATCTGTCGCCCAACATGTGGAACCGTCCGTGCTCTACCCCTCTCTTCGCCTCGTGTCGCGGTCATTCCGGGCTGCAGCTCTCAGCGCCCTCCAGTGGAAGGTACGGCGACTGTTCAAGCGAGAAGACGGACCGGAGTTCGCTCGGATAATGTTGGAACTCAAAAGGAACGGCAGTCTTGTCGGGGATTGGAGAGACTTTGGGGTGTTCGTACGAAAAGTGCTCGGGACGCCGGATCGGTGCTGTCAAAGGGTACTGACAGACTTCTTCTTGTATGTTCGGGAGGACCTTTCGAAACAGCCCACCTCGGACGGCACGGCCCAAGGGTTGACTGCACAAGTTCACGTAGTAAGCTTCACTTTTCTTGCGGAGAGGGTCGAAGAACGTGTCGCCGCTGCAATCTTGAGTGGGCTCGGGCTCAAAAACATGACACATTTCAATGCCATCTTGCTCGGGGCCTTCCCATCAACCCACATTCCGGGAATCCTGCACGACTGCACCCACCTGAGCTTCCTTGAGAAACGAAACGCTCTCCTCCGCGTTAACCTTAACAACCAACGCCCGTGGAGAGTACAGCTCGCTTTCGTGGAGGAATGGACCGTGGAGCGATTTCTTGCCAGCACGCTGAACGTCAGCCCATATCATCATAATTTTTCAAAGAAACCAGCTTCTACTCACTTTTCCTATTCACTCTCGCTCACTGCTTTGAGGGAGCTCAACAATTACCCTCGTTACAACTTCGCAGAAGTTGTTAACGGACACACCCGACTCGTCAACGTCCCGACGGCAGTCCGAACGTTCAGCTGCCTTCGAAACGACTTTAAGTGCACCATCAGCCAACTCGTGGACTTGTTGCAGGTGTACCAGCTGGACACCAACTTCAATCTGTTGTGGTCGATGACACTTTCGCCAAAGGACAGGGCAGAGGTGATACGAATCATCTTGTCAAAGTCGACGGGGAAGGCCCGTGAGCGGATGATCCAGATGCTTTTTGTGCGGGGAGGCGCCGCAGCCCCAATGATCATTGCAAAAGCTCTCAGTGGAATCAACGGAATAACGAGGGACGCAGACACCGAGACAGCCATTCTCGTTCGTTCTGTTGTAGTGAACAGCCTTCGCACTACTGGGGTTCACACCGTGGACTTTGCATTCCATGACGACGTCTCTCTTGTTTCGACTGTCACAGAGATCCTGTCGAGTGTTAATCGAGCCGCCTCCCAGCCACAACGACATTCCAACCTCTCACTGCGCTCTGCGATGGCTCAGCGAAGACGCACTCGTGCGAAGCAACGCAAAGCCAGGGTAGACTTTGCAGCAGGCCTCCGTTCGGGAAAGGAAAGTTCGCTCGTCAGCATTAACGGGGCAGTCTCAACAGATCATCTCGCTAGAAAACCAACCACTCGACAAAAAATCGGTGGGAATGAGTTGATCGGATCGAACAACGCTCTGCAATCTAATATTGCTGGACAAGCAACCAAAATGGAGTCTGCCGAACCCCGACCTACACCCCTCATACATACCCCAATCGAGCCACAAGACGTTCAATCTCAAACAGTCACTGTTCTTTTCCAGTCTCTCCTTGCTTGTACGGGTCACGTTAATCTGGACAGCTTCTGCGCCGCGGCACTAGCCCAGTACATTCGCAGTGGCACCGTGACTCTTGACCACGTGGCGCGCGGGATTTCAACCTTCATTGGGTCTCAACCACCCGAATTGGACGATGCAGTGTGGGGAATGACAGCGAACGTGCTTCGACTTGTTGTAGAAGACTACGGCAAGGGAAAAGTTGGTTGGCGAAGCGTTGGGTCCATGTTTCGATTGATGTGGGATGGTTTCGGTCGATGTGGCTCTGCAGAAGCAGGACGACACGGACAGGTCTTTCGGGGCGGGGATGGACGTAAGGTGGACAGGATGGTGACATTCGTTCAGCATTTACATCTTGGCAATCGTGATTTAGTCGAATGTGAGTCACCCAGAACTGAACGCATCTTTTTTCACTGGCCATTTACTTATTACGGTACTTCGCACCATTTCGGATGGCGAATGCCCCATAGTTCTCCCCGGGTTCGACGTCGCCACCACCGACTTCAGGGTCTCTTTCACCCTCGGTATCGTCCTTCGAGCCGCCAAGGTCTTCTCTTTTGAGTGTGTGCGTGGGATCCTGCGAAGGGCGAGGGTGGGGCACACGCAGCGTGCGGGTTTCCTGGTTGGATGGATGGTTGGATATGGGAAGGCGAAGAGGCCTCAAAGTACTTGAAATTCGAGTGTTTTATTCGCAAATAAAGTTTTCGAACTGATAAGGTTAAATCCACCGCTGGCCGAATGTTGATCCAACTCAAGATTCGTTCATGAGTTTTTGCGAGAGCCCAAGCCAAGGATCGTCCCCACGGGATCGATGGTAATTTGCTATCCTTATCGACGTTTGGCATCAAGCCTGTGTTCAACCAAGCTCCATCCCTCCCTTTCGAAGTGCAACATATTATCGATTACAGTGTCCGGTCGATTTATCTATGGATCTCTAAGGCTGGTCTCCAAACATGGCGGAAAACTGCTTTAAGAGCTGTGCCGGAATCCTTCACAAGATTGATTCGAGACTCGGACAGTCAAACCCTTTCGGAAGCTGCAATTCGCCTTAAGAGCGACCAGCATTTAAGAGGCACCTGGGCCGATTTTGGAGATTGGGTCGCCAGGGTCGTGGATGTGAACACTTGCGACACTTCATTCTTAACTGCGATACTCCGGAGACTAAGATGAATCATCATATCAGAAGCTGCCCTGATAGGACACTTAACGATGCTGACATGATATTGTCTTTGGAAGCGCTCTGGGCATCCCTTCTTGAAGGTCTCAAAATCCAGGATCCCGGCAGACTCGTTTTCGTCCTTTCGAATGCTGACTTTTCGCTGGATGAAGTCTCCGAATCCGATAACCAATTTGAACTCTCGTTGGGTCGGATCCTCCGCCAGAGTCAATACCACACTCCTTTATCTATTCGAAGCGCTATTCGAATGTTCGTCTCATGGACATCTCACTGCTACATAAATGTGGACTGAAATTGCTCTAGCCGAAGAGTGGACTTTCTTGGACTTGTTTCAACGTGTTTTTTCGCATCAGACATCACGTGAGCGAATGTGGTCCGATTCTGGGTGCTGCATTCACCAAATCAAGAGGCTGCCCTTGAATATGTTGAAACAATATTTCGCATTTGAAGATTTGTTTGCAAACGCTGGAGCTCTTGAAGGTTATCGGAGAACTCACTAGGATTTCAAATTACATGGGATGGGAATGTCATTTTGCGTATGAAGCTTCAGGAGAAACAAGTGGTTCAAATTATTCGATCTTTTTGCTATTCATTTGGTGGTACAGACCTCGCGCATAGCTTTATTGCCGCGGGTGGTGCCGACGGCACCCAACTTCTTTTTGAAGCTTTTCCAGATCCTGTTTGAGTTGTCATGGGTATGTTTTTTGCGTCAACAGCTGGCTTTCGGAAAGAGGTCAACTACAACGAACCAAACTTTGAGTATCCTATGATGAAAGCTGTTCTGACATTATTTGAGTTCCGGATATTGTTCCCTCCCAATCTCGGGAGCAATTCTGCGCCCACGTTCTCACCGAGTTTCTCAAACACGATCACATATCCATACAATCACTGGGCATGGGATTCGCTGCCGTCCTAAATTCATATTTCCCGCCCTTGCAATTCAGTCAACCTGGATCGATGATTACCAACAGTCCCTTCTCGTCTTTATATCAAACGAGCGTGTATCTTCTGTGCTGAAACTGATGCGGGACGGCTTCGCCAGTACTCCGCCTCTCATTTCAAATAAAGTGTTCACAAGTATTCTTTTGAGTGTGTGGATGACGGTTCTTGGAGGAAAAGGAAACAAAGAGCGCGACTTGGAGATGTTTATGAGGCCAGTGCTTGCATCGCTGTTCCAACCTGTCGCACTGTCAAATAAAGACCTTGGGGCAGGTGCGTTGAAGTGACTCTTTGACCTTCATCGTTTGCTGAACCCGTCTCACTCATATTTCCATTAGTATTTTATTCTCGACCACGAAGTTCCCAGGGCTGTGGACTAACGTGGTCAAGGTGTTGAAGATTTCGGGACGCTCAAACGAAGACTTGTGCCAACATTCCGCAGGCCGTGATGTCCATCGCTGATTTTGCGAAGTGGTCAAGAGCAACATCGAAAACGTGCTTTCAATTGCGTACGATGAACTCACAACTCATGAAGTTATTCAAGTCTGCAGAAGTGATTCAGAATCGAATAGGGCTTGATGATTTCACACGTTGTCATTTTTGTTTTGTGTGTGTGACGGACGTTATGGCACTTCATTGAGCTTTCGGGCGTTTTATGTATGAAATTTGGGAATGCGCTGCACAATGGCACTATTCCACGATTTTGTTATCAAAGTAATGTTGTTGGTTTTCATTACATTCAATTTTCAAGCCGTCTGTCTCGGTGCAGTCCGATCCATCCCTTTCACAACGGAATACGGATCTCCCCTGCGAACCCTCTCGTCCTCGCGCGACACGCCGACGGAGAAGTGGTACAACACCTGCATTGTACGACCACGGCTCAGTACGATTGAAAGGAACCACGCGGACTGCGACCCTTGAGACCTATCTCACCTGAAACTCTCCGCCCAATGCTCCTGATCCTGTTCCTTCTCCGTCGCCTCCATTCAACCCTGCGACTCCCGCAACCGCGTCATCGAAATAGCACCCAATCCCCGTAGCAGATCCGCCCCGCATGGTCGCCTCATGGTACAGCACCTGACCCAGCATGCCGGCTTCCCAGAACACTCGACGATACCGCGGCGTCCCAACCTCGTCAGAAGGAACGCGCCCGATCATGGCGAGGGAAAAGTGCCCGTCCCGCGCAATGTCCTGCATGCAGCTCAACCCACCCATGACGCGTGCAAAGTAGCCCTCCTTGATAAGGTACAGTTGGAGTGGAGCAGCGTTAGCGACGAGTGTGGGATTGGCGTGCAAGAAATGTTTGAGAACGCTGGGAGTGTCGCTTGATTGGAGTGGGGACCGAACCAATAAGTAGAGTCCTTTTGCAAGGCCCTCGACCTCGTGCACCGCGATCACCAGATGTACGTCAACAAAATCATCCGAAAGGACCGACCACGGCTGCTGCCGTTCAGCGTCGGGTTCGGCGGACCACGCAAGGTGGGGTACGGTGCGGGCGAGCAGCGAGTGGAACGTAGACAAAGGGAGCGCGCCGTCACCCGTGGACATTTCGGTGGTAGAGCGGCGGATGCGGATGGCGGATTGGGGGTTGAGAATTGTTTGTGATTCCAATGTCGAAACGATTGGAGGAGGTTGAATGAGGCCAGCGGGTGAAAGATCGCCGGGATCCGTTGTAAGATCCTCCCGCTGTGTCAACTTGGAGACAACTTCGATCTGGGGGTAGGACCACCGAACGCCCGTGGGCGACAGCTCCGTCGGGCCGGTGTTGCCAAAGTCCACCAGAGTGGCCAACTCCGCCAGCGCTGAATCCAAGTCCTGCTCGCTGCCTATGGTCACCTTAGTACCGCTGACCTGTCGAGGTCCAATTGCGAGCAAGCAGCACGGCTCTTCCTCCTCGCCACGTACAAACTGGTCAGGCAGGTGTGCGCCGACAAGGTTCCCAATTGTCAAACTCCGTGCGTGGAGGAGACGACACGACCACCCGAGGAGGGACGCGGAGAGGGAGAGGCAGGCAATGGCGTGGCCTGGTGAGAGGCAGGTGGATTCGGTGATGGAACGAGGTGTGATTAATGATATCTGGAGTGGTCGCAATGCACTCACCGACATCAAGCTGGCAGTACCGCCACCCACGTATTCCGTACTTCCACACTTCCCGAAATGTCACGCTCGTTAGCGCGCATAATATGAGCCCGTGTTCCGCGTGCGGCCCGCCATCGAGCGTTTGTCCAACCTTCGTCCACAACTCCGCTCCCTCTTTGGCTGTTCCACGTTCCTCAAGCACATGGTCGTCCGGCGCATAGTGCCACACACCGACAACATTCCCCACCGTCGCTGCCGCGTCCAAACCCTTTCCAATCACGTAGCACTCGACAGGATGAAGATTCCCACTGCTCGGGTTACACCGCAGCGCATAGGCGCCTTTATCTCCAGGTCCACCATTCTTCCACGCTGAGACAGAGAGGGAGTAGAATAGGAGCTCCGAGAGTGTCGTGATGGTGAGCGGGGCGGGTGCTTTCGAGTGTGGTGGGTGGTAGAATGGGATCAGAGAGGATGCGGGCACTGGCGTTGCGTCGGGTTCGGAGGGGAAAGGAAGTGGAAGTACGCGGGCGTTTTTGAAACCTGAGGGGAACGGGGATCGATTGACGGGGTATGATTGGAGTTTTGTGAGCATCACGACATCACCCGATTACAGCTCGTCATGTCTCACGCCGAAAAGGGGAAGGTTGGTCAGAGAAGGACACGTGGCCCCGTGATGGCGCGTACCGGTTGAGATGATGCTTGGAGATGTCGTGGTAAGCTCGCATTGTCTATGGCGGGTAGACAATACATCCGATTCTAGATTGTCAATACAAGGTACAGATTGAATAAATTACAAGTATTTCTTGAGCAGCTTGGCAACCTCGCCTCGGCCGAGCACCTCTGCAATTCCAATCACGCGGTCCAACGTTCCCGGCATGAAGTCGTCCTTCAAATTCTCCATGAGGACCTTGACGACAGCCACGTTCCCATGGACCGAAACTCGCTTCAGTGCATCTCCGATGCAGTCGGGGTGGAGTGTGTAGTTAGCCGTCCGAGCGGACGAGATGATGGCTTCCACGAGGCTCGGAGACCGTTTGGTTACGGCGGCACTGAACAGGCACTGGCTTAACACGATGGAGAACGGGGCAAGGTGTGGGACTAAAGCTTGGACAAGGACCTTCGCGTCCTTTGCAACCGCAACCCTCAACGCCGATTCGAGGTCCTCCGGGGCATAGAGCGAGTCTTCGCGGTGGTTCAAGGAGAGGAGGTACAAAGCAACGGCATCGTGTCGTTCCTTGATAGCTTTGGCGAGGGGGTTCTCCTGGCGAATGGGCTGGGAGGAAATGAGTTGGATTCCACCGTAGTCCTGGACCATCATCTGGACGATTTGCAGGGCGCCCGACTGAGCGGCTTGGCGGAAGATTCTATCAAGGTCTTCATGGTCGGGAATGCCACGGTCTAGAAGAGTCTTGATGACTTTTGGGCGGCCAGAGTCTGGTGTTGATCCAGCCTTGCCAACTGCACCCAACCGCCGAATTTCTCCAAGGACAGCACCAACCCGAGAGGCGTGGTAATTCTCCGCGCGAGTAGCTATAGATGTCGCAGACCCGAACAGGGTCACAAGATGCTTGTTGAGTGCTCCGGTGGGGAAACCAAGCCGTGTGGAAGTCGCAAAGTGGCCAACGTGGATGATAAGTTCGGCGGGGAGGTTAAGCAACGGGAACGACCACGTAGATGTCGACTGGACTGGGAAGGTGAAAGGGGAATTCATTTCTATGGATTCGGCTGACCCGCTTCTCAACGGCAATATGCCCACCTTTGGATTCGAATTCTGACTTCTTTCGCTGACACGGCATCCTGAGTGCAGGTCTGGGATAAGGAAACCAGCGGGAGCGTACGCCATTGGCAATCTTCCGGTGTATGGGAGGAATCGTTGGAGAGGGATGAGTCGAAGACTGGATATATTTGATGGGGCAGAAGCAAGTGTGAGGACGAAGAAGGCGACCGAAGGACCAGCGAGACTTACGGCGAGTCAATCAAATGAGAACGATGAGTTCCCAGTCGATGCGAAGGCACGGCGTGTGTGTGCCTGTCTTTCGTTGCTTGTATGTGAGTGCTGCGGCCCAGGTTTGGCAAGTGATACTCGCCCACCACGGAAGAATTCTACCAAATGAATCGAGTTGTGGAAGACACTCACTTTATGAGAGGGTCGATGATCCATTCATTTCTTCTCTGAACAGGCATTCCTTTTTCGTACAATTGGTCCTGCGAAAGAGAATGTGGCGCCACGTTTACATCGCTTGATGAAATCAGTGCTACGAGGCGACCGATGGTCTGATTTGATTTACAAGTGTTGTACTACAACTGAGAATTAAAAAAAAAAAAAAAAAAAAAACTACGTGTTCACGTTTATTTGCAAATTAGGGCCTTTTTGGTAGCACAATTTTTTCGCAAATAAAGAGTTTATTGAGGCTCTCGATCCCTATTAAAGAGAAAGTGCAATAATGACCTCTTGGTTGCACATCAAAGAAATTTATTTGCTCTTTAAACCTCTTTATTCGAATAAATAGACCGAAACCCTCTTGGTTCGGTTTATTGCCTCTTTATTCCTTGACTTAAAGCATTGAAAAAATCCATTATTGAGAAGCACCTCAGGATCAGCTTATTGACCTTTCTTTTCGACTCAACCAAACTTTCAAGATGCCATCACCAACAATCACAGCGTCAATCGAGTCACTTAGTCTTCCAACGCCTTGTAGAGTCTCTAATGAGGCTCGTAAGCCCACTGCGGTTCCCCGAGCATCTTGGAACACAGACCGGGATGATATGCTTTTCGAAGCTATAATCCAGCAAATTCGACTTGGGAAGAGGGCACAGGGAGGATTGAAGCCGGCAGCATGGACAGCCATCGCACAGAGCTTCAACATTGCGTGCGGGACCCACTTCTCTGTGGTCCAGCTGAAGAATCAATATCAGCAAAGGCGACTTTAAGGTCGTACGACGACTTAAGGCACTTAGTGGGTGGTCATGGAACAATGACACGTGCATGCTGGAAGTTGATGATGACTTGTGGGACGCGGAACTTCAGGTGTGTCGTTTGGCATATAAGACGTTGTGAATATTGTTAGCCTCTATTATTTTGTTCGTAAACATTACAGGCCATTGAGGGAAAGGTGGAGAAGGGGAAGATGGACCCGGAGTATAGGC